>CAMGYJ010000004.1:5755135-5850096 GCA_946122785.1 Linum tenue | reverse complement strand
ATAATGATCTGATATCCACCATCCATAATTAAGAATTCCAAACCTTAACCAATAAAATGAAAAATGAAATCCCACAATTAGAGTAGTTTTGGTCAAAGAGGGATCGACGATCGAGCTAATTGACTTCTCACCTCTCGCCCTGGGAATAAATAATAAAAAAAAACAAAAGCCCCCAGAAACAAGAAGGTTAGGTCTCCTTTTTCCTTTCGCTCTGTGTCACTATCATCTCTCAAAAGGCCTCTATATATATATTGAGTTATTGACTGTGTGTATAGTATTGATTCCAAGTCAAACCTATTTATTGGGGTAGGTAACAACCAACTTCAGTTAGCCTGCTACAAACAAATTGCTAATTAAACCATTAAACCATGCTTAGTTTATGTTACTGCTTTAGTTAGGCTTCCTCGTTACTTTCTACGTACTAATTGTTAAGAAGATAATTAGGGAGCAAGACAAGGACATGAAATAGAACAAACCGGACGCGGATCTAACCAGTACAAACACAAAATTATATACTAGAATTACGGGTGGGCATTGGGTGGGTCGGGTGGATTTTGACCATAAAATGCACCCACCCGCGCTTAAACGGATTGATAATTTTTAACCCACCACCCAGCCACATTTAGTCTCGGGTTGGGTCGGGCGGATGGTGGATGATGCGGGTGGGTTTGTGGGTTCACCCACATCACAATTTATATAATATAAAGGAGTCAACTTGACATGATAATAGGTGAAGAGAATCATCGAGGGAAACCAGAAGTTGAAATAAGGCGAAAAATGTCGAATTAGTTCTTAAATTGGATAGAAATTCTATTATGAAAGAGTTTTCTACAGATTGAGACGATTATTAGGTGCAAGGAACTAAGGAAAATAATTCCACAAAGGATAGAGCGTTGATCTAGGCACAAGAATTAGAGGAAAAAGTAAAGGGAAGAAGAGGGGATCTCTATTTGGAAGGTTGGCTTTGAGGTTCAAACTCCAGGAGCAGTCCGAGTTTATATCTAACGTCTCCACTCTCCTCTCTCTAACGCCAACGACTTTGATTTTTTTGCTGTTGGGTTGAGCGGGTCACCCGCACACTCACCCACAACCCACCCATCACCCGGCGGATGGCTCCCAGCGCTACCCGTCACCCACCCACAAACCCACCCACTTAACGAAATTCGGGTCAAATGCGAGAGGGTCAACCCAAACCCGCGAATGATCCGCCCGCATGTCCAGCCCTAACTAGAATACAGGACTGATTGATTAGGTGAGGCAATAAAAAATATATGCAAATCAATCGAAATTGGAATTGAACTACATATCTTTTCCAATCTATTTGGTTGCATCCAAAATAGTATCTATCAGATATATAACAGGGGCTATACTTGATAGGTAAATATAGGGCAATTACTCATATCGGTCAATGGGTTCAGTTATAACGAACACGTTTAGTTGGTTATCGGTTAGCTGTTAAAAATTTTGAATTTCACGTTAAGTAATTGTATCGTCGGTTAATGATTATTTTGTTGGTTAACCAGAAGAATCATTAAGCAGGTGATTCGGTAAGGTTATATTAAAATAACCGATTTGTAACCTAACCAACATAAGACCTCCTCCTTTTTTGCAAATTTGCATTTTTTGTATATTTTTTTCTACATTCGAATGTGTTTTTTTTTTACGTTTTTACCATTGAATTGAAGATAATTTAACATAGATATCAATCCATAATCATTTCAATTCAACACACGTACACAATAACATCATTCTACCGTCAAATTTAATTAAATAAGCAGACAAAAATAAGAGACCCACAACAATTACTCAACCATAAACCACATAAAATTACATGAAAGTTTAAATGTTGCTGATTGTTGTCGAGCAATTGTGCGCAAGTCCATCTTTTTACTGCGCTCTTTCAACAACCCTTCCCCGAAATTTTCTCATTTGAATCTAAGCCACTATTACTACAACTAGGGTATGAAAGAGAACGTGCAGGCCTTCAAACCTCCATTTATTTTCGTCCAATGCTTGCGGCTCATCAAAACCTATTATTGTCGGCCCTAAGTGTGAGAATGATTGTAATCGATTAGTCGGTAGACCATTTAACCATCAGTTACAAGCTAAATTCGATTACCAATAACCAATCATTTACCGATTTGATTATTGATTGCAACCGCTAACAGAATAACCTTTGACCAACCTAGGTAAATTTGGAAAATTCTTAGCTCTAACTTTGATTGGACGCAGAACTCCAACCATCCACATGTTAGTTTGTTATTGGTTGATTCACTTTAATTTTTATATTTTAATTCTTAATTTATTTAGCATAATTAAAAATATTAAATATTGATAAAACAAAGAAAGATGAATCCAACAATAACAAACTGACATGTGAATGGTTGGAACTTGTTCGTCTAACCAAAATTGGAGCTAAGAATTTTCCGGTAAATTTGCCATCCTACTCCTCATAGGCGGAGCCAGCCTATATTGCCCCTGTCCCATGACATGGGTAATATTTGGTTGGTAAAAAAATTCCACATATATGTGTACCCAACACCTATAAGTAATATAAAGATATTTTGCCACTACATCACAACTCATTACTTGTTTAATAATTAATAAAAATTAATTATTTAATTTGTTCCATTCATAATAATTGTTCATTAATAGCTTGTTGGGTATTGTCATGATGTTATGAGATTTCATGAATTGAAAGAAATTGATGAATTATCTAGAATAATGATGGAGACAAAACTACGTAAGTCATATCCGTCCGTCAGTTGATTTGCTTCTGAAATTAGTTTTGATTCTACCAGTTTACAACTGTAAGTGTAGAAATAACATTTTTAGCTTGAACTATACTAATATAAAGTTCTGAAGTTGAATTGGTGATCAGTTTCCTAATTGTGGTTTAATAGGATACATTGAAAGAGACTTACTTAAGAGTATAAACACGAATGTATTTTGCATTGCTTTGAGAATATAAAAATTCGTCATGATTTATTTATGCTAACATCAATTGTATTAGTTGGTTATTACTTTATCTATAAATGAATTATTTAAATATTACTGATTTTAATTATATTAATTATATATTTATATTTTGAAAAGAGTACATAGGTAGTTTTAAATGCTGCCTCCGAAAAAAAAAATTGAATTCATGACATGGTATTTTCATTTCAGATACCTACATCTCACAAACAATTCTAGAAACCAATGCTCATAGATTTTGCCCACGAATGCTTAATCCAACGCATCACTTATTAATTTAGCCCGCAGCAGTAAGCTCTCTGTGTCAAACTTCTTTGAATGGCGGAGCCGCCTACGAGTACGAGACCATCCCTCGAGGTCGAGGTCGAGGTCAAAACAATATTCAAATAAATAAGAACAGAAAAAACCACTGCCTAGGAGCAGAATGACTAGTCAAATGTCGTCCAACTCGGCGAACCTGCGAAAACCAAAACCAGTCTGACCATTTCGCCCACTGCCCAGCGACCCAGATCATCGCTAACATATACAAAGAAACCAGGAACCGAGAAAAGGCCAGTTTCGTAAATAAAACACACACAACACGACCAGAAAAGGAAAGGGTTTTAGCCACTGCAGCTGCCTGCAACTTGCAAGCAAACCTCACCTTAGCTGGCTCCACACTCTTCTTCATCATCTCATCCTCTCTCTCAAACTTTACCTTTCTCCACCCTCCTGCTTCCTTCCATCACCATTCTATCATCATCATCTTCGCCACCATAGTCGACTAAGTCCCTCTCTTTCTCTCTCTCTCTCTCTCACTCCCCACAAAAAAAACCCAGTCTTCAACCTCACCCCTATATGCTTCTCACCGCTGCCATTTCCCTTCTCCAAGTCCAACCCAACAGAAAGCTCTAATCTTTAGTTATCTTCGCCTCAACCATGGGCGGCAACGGCAAGCACCGCTGGAAAATCTCCTTCCACCACCGCTCCAAACCGCCGCCACCACCGGAACCCCCGAAGGAGTTCCTCTGCCCGATCTCCGGCTCCCTCATGTCCGACCCCGTCGTCGTCTCCTCCGGCCACACCTTCGAGCGCCTCTCCGTCCAGGTCTGCCTCGACCTCGCCTTCCTCCCCATCCTCGACGACTCCTCCCTCCCCAATTTCGCCGCCGTCATCCCCAATTCCGCCTTCAAGAGGACGATTCACAACTGGTGCGACGCCTCCGGCCTCCCGCACCCTCCGCCGCCGGACTACGCCTCCCTCGAGAAGATCGTGCGGGGTAAGATGAACGACTCGCCGTCGTCGTCGATTTCGAACGGGAATCCCGATCTTAGGGTTTCCGAGAGGGAGCTGCTCAAGGCCGTGGCGGAGAACCCTCCGATTTTATTCTCCCACGCCGCGACAGAGGTGAGTCCCCGAGTTAATCATTTCTACTCCGGATCGTCGGAGGAATCTGTAATCGTCGACGGCGGAGGAGATGCCAGTCCTGTCACTCCGGTCACCCCGCTTCCTCTGGCTACGAAACCAGCCTGCTATTCCTCCGCCACGTCGTCCAATTCGTCCTCCGAGATAACCGAGCTCGAAACCCTAACCCTAACTCAGACCCCGAGCTCCACCAATTCGTCCGATTGCAGCAGCTCCTCGATCCCCGAGGAGGCCGAAATCGTGGCGAAGCTGAAAAGCCCCGAGGTTCACGAACAGGAACAAGGCGCGATTCAGCTGCGGAAGCTCACCAGGACGAGAGACGAAATCAGGGGTCCGCTCTGCACTCCGCGGCTCCTCTCGTCGCTTCGCAGCGCAATCGCGTCGAGATACAGCGTGCTGCAGATCAACGCCATGGCCTCGCTGGTGAATCTGTCCCTGGAGAAGCCTAACAAGGTGAAGATCGTGCGGTCTGGATTCGTCCCTTTGTTGATTGATTTCCTGAAGAATGGGTCCAGCGAGTCGCAGGAGCACGCTGCTGGGGCGCTCTTCAGTTTAGCTCTGGAGGACGAGAACAAGATGGCGATCGGCGTGCTGGGGGCGCTGCAGCCGCTGATGTACGCCCTGAGATCGGAGAGCGAGCGGACTAGGCACGATTCGGCCCTGGCATTGTACCACCTGACCCTGATCCAGAGCAACCGCGCGAAACTGGTGAAGCTTGGTGCTGTCCCGACGCTGCTGAGCCTGGTGAAGACGAGCGGGCTGGCGAGCAGGCTGCTGCTGGTGCTCTGCAACTTGGCGGTGAGCGCGGAAGGGAGGTCTGCGATGTTGGATGGGAATGCGGTGGCGATACTGGTGGCAATGCTGAGGGAAGGCGAAGGAGGTGGAAGGGGGGATGCGGAGGTGATGGGGATCAGGGAGAACTGCGTGGCGGCGCTGTACTCGTTGAGCCATGGGAGCTTGAGGTTCAAAGGGCTGGCGAAGGAGGCGAGGGCGGGGGAGGTGTTGAGGGAGGTGGAGGAGAAGGGGAGCGAGAGGGCGAGGGAGAAGGCGTGGAGGATAATGCAGATGATGAAGGGGAGAGACGAAGAGGCGGCGGAGGAAGTGGATTGGGAGGAGGTGCTGGAGTCGGGTGGATTCAGCAGGAGCCGGTACCACCGGGGAATGCCTGCCGGTGGGGGCGGGAGGAAGGCTGCTGCTCCGATTTCCAGTGAGTTCTGATGGTCGGGGAGCGGTTTGGTGTAAATAGTAAGTTAAATGGTGGTTGATTGATTGATGGAGGATTGGGGAAGAGGGTGAAGTACTGTTCTTGTACTGGTTCTTCCTTTACTTTTGGTTTGTGTTTGTATAGAAGAAGAGTAGGCAGGTTATGCTTAGTTTAGTGTTTTGATGTATTGCCAATTACCAGACATTTACAGCCGATAGCAGTGAAGCGGTAATGGCCGGCCATGGATTTGGTTGATTATGGGAGAGAGTAATTGTAAATTTTCTACGGGGCTGGCTGGCAGGCTGGTGGCCTGGTTATGTATTTGTGTACAGAACTTGAGGTAGGGAGCTCTGGAGGAGTGATTAGATTATAGATATGTAAGCTAGTATTGGTAATATCATAGTGTTTGCTGAGTTAGTTCTGGGTTGCTGTGATTGAGCAAAGAGAAGTTGATTTCCAGAATGAATGGTGGTGAATTTGGTTGCCTGCTGTTAGTACATAGATGAGCATGGGATATGGCGATAATGTGCAAAATGTCAACAATGGCTTCCTTCCATAACCCAGATCAGATGCCTCGAATAGGATCAGAATTCAGTAGGATTGGAAAGGCCCTTGACACATTGACACCGGTGGCTGGGAGGCTTCTGCTGCTGCTGTGTGGCCATGAACTTAATCCAAGTAGCTCACTAAGTTATTAGTTATGGACCCATTTATGATTGATCGAGGACTGCACACCCAATTGCCCAGCAAAATCAAATAGCTCACCGAATGTTGTTTTTGTTTCGTGTCCGTATGAGTCATGCTTTATAGTTGACTGTCACTCACGACTTAACGAAATTAACATTAATGACACTTAATGATTCATTAACAATTTAACATTAATGAAGAATAAGAAGAAAAAGTATTTTCAATAACAAACTTGAAAAAAATTAATAAATTGAGTTGAGTGACCATGCATGTAATTTGGAAAAAAACTAAAAAAGTCTCCCACTTTACTTTGGCAACCGGGAAGCCCCTACTGACCCTCAGTCTCAGTTAGGGATGACAATAAAACCCGAACCCACAGGTACCCGCCCACCTATATAATTAATTTTCTCGGCATATTTAATATTCTAAACAACTAATCTTATTTATGTTTGTGGAGACATGTCTAATTTTTTCTTTCTAGTTATGTAGAATGAAGTTGATTTATTGAGTGGAGAGTGAAAAACTTAATTGAAAGGAAGAAGTTTCGATTAATCATGTTATTTATGGATAATTTGTGATTTGCTTCAATTTTCTTGAGTTTTTAAGATTGGTGTTGAACAATTTGTGTAGTTAATTTGTGATTTGCTTGAATTTTCAAGAATAGTGTTTTATATATGGATAATTTTTATTGAGAGATTGATATTTGACTTTAATTTTGATAGAAATTTGTTATTGTGAATTTTTTACGACAAAAACCCGTGGGTACCCATGAACCCGCGGATACCCAGCGGGTTGGGTTGGGTTTGAGTTTTTCAAACCCAGTGGGTTTTACCCCGGATTTTTTTCACGGATAAACCCATGAGTTTAGATTTGGGTTTGGTAAAACCCGACCCAACCCGACCCATTGCCATCCCTAGTCTTAGTTCGGAATCAAACCATCATCCGTCATCGCCGGGAATTCTGAAGCCAGAACCCGTAAGAGAAAGCAGCCGTCAAAGCAGCTCAAGCCCGAAACTTAACCAAAATTTTCGAAACCCACTAAGGAGCAACAATACCCATACCCGATTCACCTTCGACCTACCCCTCAAGATTGCCGCGCCATTCGCGATTCCGTCCTTTCTCACCATGGCTTCTCGCCGGAGTCTGTCAAGTATCGCCGGGGGAGACCAAGTATGTGCCCAGATGACGGCAATTCCCAAAAACAGCTTGGAATCATCTGGAGCACCGCTGGGCAGCGAGGAAGCGGAAGAGAGCGTTTTGGATGGTCTACTGAGGTTAATTCCTCGAGAGCATTCTCCAATCTGAAATCTGCTTTCCCCCACTTGGGAAGATGTGAGCTCTTTGTTGGTTGTTTCCTTGGCTGCCCTGGTACTGAAAACTGGACAAAAAGTTTTCGTCTTTCCTGTTTGAGGTATGCAGATGTTTAATGGGGATGTGGTGTTCGTCTTTGTAT
Source organism: Linum tenue (assembly GCA_946122785.1). Taxonomy (NCBI): domain Eukaryota; kingdom Viridiplantae; phylum Streptophyta; class Magnoliopsida; order Malpighiales; family Linaceae; genus Linum; species Linum tenue. The sequence continues at coordinate 5,842,372 of CAMGYJ010000004.1, read as the reverse complement.
TGTTAAAGGTGCTTGCTGCTGAACCAAAAATCCGTGGAGGATTCCATAAGGTGTGGAGGTCTAGCTCTGAGGAAGACTTCCTGCATCAGAAACTTGTTGAGCGGTTTGCAGGAGAGAAAAGGCAAATTGTGTTTGGAATATTTGCGAAATCTATCAGTTGACGAAATCAAAGCTGAGCGCTCTCTTTTCAAAGGAATTGGCCCCAAAACTGTAAGTTTCTCAGTCCATAGTCCCCTTATGGTTGTTATTTAGAGAGGAAGTATAGATCAGTTGCGTTAATTGTTTGGAATATGGTACTTCTGTTTCGAAAACAAGTTTGTTTGTGTTAGGCGCCATTGTTCTCTCCTGGAACAGAGTTGATAAGTTCAACAGGGCACCTAGTCGTGTACGGTTCACTTGGATCAAGATGAGTGGAGAGGTTGGTTTCATTCTCAAGGATGGACATTGGTTCGTCTTCCGTGATATCCATGAAGTTAATCTTCTGGAATGTGGAATTGTTGAAATGATAAATAAGTACTTGTCACATGTTTGGATTCGTAATCCATCATTGTGGAACACATTAGTTCCAGGGATAAGATTTAATCTCATTGAGTTCTTTGCAATCAATTTATCATGTTAATGTTCTTCTTGATAGAGATGTCCCTAACACATGAAGCTGTGACCAGAACGAACTTCAGCCTTTCGTTCATTCATTGCCATGAAAATAAGATTAGCTTTCATTCCTTTATTTCTAGGTGTCTCCTAAGAAACAAGTTACCATTTTTCAAATGGTTGCAGTAGTGGAGTTTAGTTTATTGATTGCACTTGTACTTTCTGGCTATAAAATGTCATTTTGGAATATCTCTGTCAGAGACAAGTACTTGGAAACAGCTAGTTGACATGAACTTGGGTTTGGCATTGTTGACATAGGTTTTTGTAACTGTACCTTTTGAAGCCAGGCGTTTATCTTGCCTTCCCCCTTTTACTTTATCATATTACCTTTTCTCGTATTCCTTCATTGGCAAGTTCTCTATCATCACCATGTTTATCAGTCCTTTACCTAGCTAAATGTTGCTCTACTTATTGCTTGGAATTCATGCGAGGTGAATAAATTGGCAGGTAACTTGTGTTCTAATGTCCAATCTTCAGCATGATGACTTCCCAGTGGACACACATGTGAGCTCCAGTCCCGGAAACTTAAAATTAACAAGTTGTGTAAATCGATTTTTCCGACGGTACCAGGCGAGGCAGACCGGAATAAGACGTACATTCATCCTAATCAATGGATCCCTGATGAACTGAAGTTTGATCTAAATTGCCTTCTATACGCACACGGTAAGCTTTGTCAAAGATGCACCAACAAAGTGAGCAACGTCAAAAAGAAGGATTCCCATGAGGGATCATGTCCTCTTTTAGCTTATTGCTGCAACTTTCCTGTAGCTACAACAGACAAGTGAGATAATTGAATTTTCATATAACATATGTCATTCAGTTGTTTCGTTGACAGATAGAGTGAGTATTTGTTAGAAACCGATTTATATCGGGTTTCTATATTTATGGTTATAATTATTATTAGGGTAATTCCTATTATGGTTAGTAGTCTTCTAGTAGAATTAGGTTTATTCTTAGGGTTTTCTAGTATTTCCCTATATATATGTACTTTGGGTCATTCGTCATATTAAGCAGAAATTAATAAGAAAAGTCATCTCTCCAAATCCCTAATCTTCTCTCAATCTCGTCTATCTTTCTCTCTAAAGGCTTCGGCCATTCTATCTCTGTTCTTCCCCAAATTCTCTTCTCAAATCCCTAAATCCCCAATTCTGTTCTATAAACCCTAAATTCTCAATCTCTAGATCTGATCTGGAGACCCGTTAGAAACTTTGTTTCTAACATCTGGTATCAGAGCCATGGTCGAAAATCTGAGTTCGACACGAGTCTCTCCAGGGGACGAACAAGTATATGAAGACTTCAAACCTGAGACCATAAGGATGGAGCTACGACGTAGCGTGGTCTTGTTCCTCACTTTGCCTGGGTTCGAGGAGGAGCACGTAAACGTGCAGGTGGTTGGATCTGATGTGCTAGCAATAACAGGACAACGACCGTTGACTGATGGTAGCAGATGGATCCGATTCAAAAAGCAAATCAGATTCAGAGAAATCCACGACATCGAGCACTATCGCACTAAGTTTGGGACAACTGATTTCATCCTTCAAGTTCCAAAAATCACAACACCTCCCGTCCACAACCGTGACGAAGAGGCGGCAACCGAGTCACCAACCCCAAACGTCGCTGCAAAGACCCAACCCCCACCACCACCTGCGGCTGAATTCACCACGATGCTGCAACCACTTCTGTCAAGCGCCGTTGTGAAACCACCAATCAAGGTGTTTGACTCGCCTATGATAAACGAGGAAGATGATCCAAAAGAAGACGTTGCTATCCGCCTCTCCGTCCCCGAACTTGTTTGGAGGACAACAATTGTTGAACAGAAGTCGCCAAGCACGGGCTCTCTTCCACAGACAATCATCGAAGTCAGCGACCAACAACGTACGAAGAAAGAGGGAATAGGCGGTCAAGTGGATTCGTCGGAGTCCCGAATCGAGCACCGGATGATCCAAACGCCTGACATTCCACTACGAGGACGACCACCAGACGACCGACTAGCGCTGACAGTGAATTCAAACTGGGAAACGACGACGGCAGCCGCCGAGGAGGCCTCGCGCGACGTCCAGGCGAAGAAGGGGTTGTCGCCTGTGGAGAACGAGGAAACGAGGGGAGCGCCGATGGAGGAGATGAAGGAGAAGGGCGGCGACATCGCCTTTTCTCGTGCTATTCAGGAACCCAGCTGGGGGATCCGGTCGACGACCACGAAGGGAGAAGGGGCGTCACGGTCGCATGCAGTTCCAGTCGGGGCGGCGCCGATCGAGGCGGAGGATGCGGCCGAGGGCGCCGACGCGGGGGAGCGCTCGGCGGCGGAGGCGGTGTCGACCAACGAGGAGGCGGTGACGACGAAAGACGGCAGGGAGCTTCCTCGTGCGTCGCCGGAGAGGGAGAAGAAGAATGAGGGCGAGGACGACGGCGGCGGGACCCTTTTGTCGCCGATGAAGGAGCTGGAGAAGCAGGCGCACAGGCCGGTGGGAGTCGTGGAGACGGCGCGGGCGACAAGCAGAGGGATGGCTGATCAGGTGGTTCGCCGCGAGCGAAAAGGGGAAGCACGGAAGTCGGTGGCGGCCATCGACGAGGAGGTGACGCCGGATGCACGAGGGGAGTCACGCCGGAGGAGCTGTTGGCCTGAGAAGAGGACAAAGAGTGAGATGGAGGAGGGCGGCGGCGACTACTCCCTTCTCAAGAACCCTAGCTCGCCCACTTTGGGCTGGCCGTACCAGCAGCCATTGTTGGGCCGAGTGACGTGGGCCGCAGGCTCTAATGGGCTCAATGGAGTGGTCTGGTTTGAGGAAGACACAATGCAGACTGGGTTGACCTGCGATAAGGGGTTAGTGGGCCTACTTCTTGGGTCACAAATGTGCCAGTTTGGTAGTGGGGTGGCAAGGATAGAGGGAGTTGGTGGGCTCGACTCGGGCCATGAGAGTCAGGAAGGGTGTGAGCCCAACATGGGCTATGGGTTGAGAAAGGTGAAATTAGAAGAAGGGTTTGGAGGCTTAGTGGGTGGGCTTTCAAGGAAGAATGACCCAGAAGCAATTGGAGAAGCTTTAATACAGGCTTATGAGCCTTCTCCAAAAAAGAAGTTCAGGGGCCTTGAGGAATTGGCACTTAATGATAAATTCCTATACGAGGAAGTATCCTTAAACTTTGTTAGTGGTTGGAGCAGGATGACAACAAGAGAGGAACTGCTGAAGTTCAAAGCGATTAGTGGGCCCATAGAAGTGAAAGTCGAAGAATTACTTCAACACAAGAAAGTCGGTGGAAGAAGCCCAATTTCGGAGTTGGAGCACGATTGGAAGAAAAGAAAACGCAAGAAGGATGTGAATTACACGGAGGACGTGACAGAGTGGGTCCAGTCGGTCAACCTTGAGGACAAGGTTGGTCTGAAGGGGGAGGAGATGTTAGAAACCGATTTATATCGGGTTTCTATATTTATGGTTATAATTATTATTAGGGTAATTCCTATTATGGTTAGTAGTCTTCTAGTAGAATTAGGTTTATTCTTAGGGTTTTCTAGTATTTCCCTATATATATGTACTTTGGTCATTCGTCATATTAAGCAGAAATTAATAAGAAAAGTCATCTCTCTAAATCCCTAATCTTCTCTCAATCTCGTCTATCTTTCTCTCTAAAGGCTTCGGCCATTCTATCTCTGTTCTTCCCCAAATTCTCTTCTCAAATCCCTAAATCCCCAATTCTATTCTATAAACCCTAAATTCTCAATCTCTAGATCTGATCTGGAGACCCGTTAGAAACTTTGTTTCTAACAGTATTTCTTTTCAGTGTGCATTACTTGTTGAAATCCTTGGTTTACATTCTAGATTAAAGAATTATCTGCCAAAACAAGAGTAAGAGAACAGTGGAGTACATGTAGAAATACAATATATTCAACCGAAGTTTGGGTCAGCGCAAGATAGCATCCTGCTGTTTCTATATTTTCATTGCTTAGATCCAACAAAACATTGTTTACATACCAGAAAACCAAGGACTATTTGATGTTTGAGGTAGTAGTTTAAAGACAGGGATATAAGGGATTTATGAATGATATTCCATTTAGATGAGTTGACGGATATTATATGAAATCATAATCCAAGAGCCCTACAAGACCAGTAAGGTTAACTTGGTGTTTTGTCAAAGTAGGCTAGAATAATAGTGAAGACTTTCGTGAAGCTATTAGATATATGTTCATGGGAATACAACATTGTGCTAGCTTTATGTAAAAAGATATATAGTGATAGACACAGATCTTGTTGATGTCGCTTTTGATAGCAGATATGCTATCATCACTTTCCACTTATGTTATTCCTTAGTTGAGCAACTAATAGGTATCCTGATCTCTTCAGCAGCATGAAGCTTTAGGAACTGTTACAAAAAGGTATTGGTAAACAAGCATTTGATACTGGAAAATAGCCATAATAGCTGATGGCAGCAGTGTTCGGTGGAATTTGTTTTCAGATTAGTGGCATCCTAGCTAGAATGTCCTCACCACTTTGACTTCCAGGATCACCTCAAATTTGTAGAGGGCATATCTCCTTGAGCTATGTACATGCTCATCCATTTGCTCAAGTTGTACAGGAACACTGAAAAGAGTAATGATTTGGAGGACTTTGTGGATTCTTCCTCGATGTGGAAAGATTAATGCATACCTAGTGACATTTGCTATGATCCTTAGTATTATATATGTATAAGTTGCCTAACAGCCAATGTCTGAATTATCTTTTGCATTCTCTCTTTGCCTTTTGGGTATCTTCCTCCATAACTTTATGCTGTTCATGCACCAAATGTCTGCTTTACAGCCGTAATTTGCGTTATGCGATCCAATTCTGTTTTCTATTTATGGCATAGACTGATTTTTTCCAGTGGAGGTATAACAAAACTTCAGTTGAATTGTATTATAAAGACAGTGCTCTTGTCCTCTTTGGTTTTTTGGATCAAGTAGTTGCTTGTAGTTTAAGATTGCTCATGGAGGTGAAGCTGTTGAAGCTATTTGGCTTTGAGGTGAATGCTCACATCAAGGATGAGAAACAGCTCGAGGGTTCTAATAAAGGAGCTGAGAGTGGGGAATCTTCAAGCTCCGAAGTCTTGCCTGCTATTTTGAAAGACGCAGAAGAAGGAAGAATGGTATGCGAAGCAGAGAAGAAGAAGTTTGAATGCCAGTTTTGCTTCAAGGAGTTCAAAAACTCGCAAGCATTAGGGGGTCACCAGAATGCTCACAAGAAGGAGAGATTAAAGAAGAGAAGAATGCAACAGCAGGACTCCAACTTATACCTCGAGCCTCCACAAGGTCATACCAATCTCATGTACTATCAGTATCTTCCATGGTTCGACGCTTTCTCTTTCGCTCCACACAAGGAGCCACTCATTAGCTTCAACTCGACAACAGGTCAGAACCAGAGTTCACTCAATGGTATGTCATCGCATCTTTCTGAATCTGTTGACATTGTCCCTGGAAGTAGCAACAGATCTGTGATCGTGAGGCCTTCCCCATCGTACATTTCCAAAGATTCTCAGCATCTTTATGTTCAACTAGGCCTTGCTCTGCAGCCAGGTACCAGCAGCTCATCTGGAAATGGCTTGTGATTTTGTGCTGGTGTGTGAAAAATGAAAGATTGTGAATTTCCTGCATTTTTGTTTCTTTCTACTCATGCCCATTGTGGTGAACAAATAAGATTACATCTTTGTATGCGATTTTCGTTTCAGATCGTGACAGTAAATTAAGTTACTGCATGCATTAAAATTAAGCAAAGATGTTACAGAATGCATTAACCAAAGTACTTACATATAACATCAAACAGAACTTACATCAGTACTCTTTCCAAGTTTTTTTTCCCCCAATCAATTTCCTATTGTGTTTCGAATTAATTAAGGTCTTGCTCAAAGCGCAGTTGATTTCTTCTGATCCAATCTGGATTCAATCTCTTTTTTAGGGCAAATTTAAGTCCTGAACGTGTTAAACACGTCACACCTGTCCCTGACATTCCCCTCATCCCCAGTCTTGACATCCACCATCCCCAGCTTCTGCATCCCCTCGGCGAAATCCTCGAAGAAGGCGGTCTGATTCGCAGCGTATCGCTCCACGAATGGCTTCGTCCTCGGATCCTCTGCCATCAGTTGATCCGTCGCCAGGAGTCCCAACCCCTTGAGCAGGTTCCGGTAATACATGTTGTCAAATTTCCCCGGAGTGTACAAATCCAAGAATGCCGACATGGTGGGATCCTTGGTGTAGTTGGAGCAGAACTTCTTCAATGCCTCCGCGTATGTCGGGTTCATGTCGGGGTCCGTGGGGACGTTCTTTTCGTAGTGGTAGATCCTGTCGGCGAACTCCGAGCAGTGGGCGAACCCGAGGGTGTGGGCCCCGACGAGGGCCACCATCTCGTGGACCGTGATCCCTTTGGACTCGAAGAGGTTGATTATGACGTCCATGGTCATGTTGGGCTGGGGGAGGTTGGGCTCCACGTCGCTGAGCCGCGAGACCAGGCTGTCCTTGCGGCCCAGCAAGACGGGGTAGTTGGGCCCTCCCACCATGACCACCAGGTCGCGCACGACCTGGGCCAGGATGTCCGCGCACGAGACGGTCCTGGGGCACGCCAGCTCCAGGGCCGTCTTGGTCCGGGTGACGATGTCGAACCCGTCGCCCGGCAATGCGTGGTTGAGCTCGTTGTCGCGCTCCTCCTTGTGGAAGCTGTTGGGGGCGATGAGCACCGAGGCGTCGCACCCGTCGACCATGCAGTCGTGGAAGAAGACGCGGAGCGTGGCTGCAGCGGTCGTCGGGGTGGCGATCTGCTTCGTGGTGACCGTTGCGGTCACGATCCTCGCGAAGTCGGGGCACGTGGTTTTGTAGTAGTCGAGGGTGAGTTGTGGCTCGGAATGGGAGAGGAGAGGGATGGAGAGGAAGATGGCGATGGTGAGGAGAGGGAGAAAGGGTGTATTACTAGTCGCCATGGTTGTGGAATGGCTATGCATGGTATGGTTTGTTGGAGAGGAGAAAGAAAAAGGAAAGGCCTCTTCTTTTGTCTTGCTTTCCTTTTTCGTTCTCGAAATGTTTCTCTCTTCTTTGTGATTATTTGATGGGGGGAGGAGAAAATATGGGTGATGAGAATAGGATGTTGGAACGGTGAATGTGAATGGAAAATTGGTTGGTTCTGTATGTAAGGATGGGAGAGATTGGTGGGGAAAGAAGGTGAAAACTGAAGGTGATTTGTATGTTATCTGTTGTGAAACCTGTTTTCTGTAACATGTAATTTAGTTTGTGGCTCTACTATTTTTCTTCTTCCACTTTCGAAGGAATTTAGGTCAATTGGTCGTATTTCCTTGTTTTAAGATTGTCGAGAGTCAAAATTACTTTACTATTATTAGTTAGCTTGTAAGCCCGTTTTTTGTAGTTTGGAACTTTAATTGATGTAAGAACAATTCAAAATTAAGTCTTACATATTGTGCAATCTTTAATCCTCTCAAAACAAAAAAATGATACAACATTTTCGCAATGATGAAAAGGAATTGAAAATGTAATGATAATGGTTTCACATGTTTTTCATTTAATAATCGATGTTGTAACATTGTTCCATATGTGCTCCATTCAATTGATGTTACTTTGAGTAATAGATAATTGTTTGTAGCATATGGTGCCGACATGACTTTCACATCATTACTGTAACACCTTATACGAATCCCACATCGACAAAGCACGGGAGAGGTCTATGGTTCATAAGTAAGACCGACCTTAACTGACAATACACGTTTTGGGGTGAAATGAATGAGTTCTTGTGAGAACTCTGAAGTTAAACGTGCTCAGTGTGGAGTACAACAAGGATGGGTGACCTTTATGAGAAGTCACCTTGAATTGCACCCCAAGTAAAAAACTGTGAGAGTCTTGGCCCAAAGTGGACAATATCTTGCTCGGAAAAAGGTTCGGGATGTTATAAGTGGTACCAGAGCCTCTCTGCGTCCCTCTTGAACGATGGTGGGGCAAACCTCAACGAAGGTCTTGAGTCCCGGGGGGTTGTATGTAACACCTTAGTCCTTAGGCGAATCCCACATCGACAAAGAACGTGAGCGATACATGGTTCATAAGTAAGAGATTGACCTTAACTGACAAGACACGTTTTGGGGTGAAATGAATGAGTTCTTGTGAGAACTCTGAAGTTAAACGTGCTCAGTGTGGAGTACAACAAGGATGAATGACCTTATGGGAAGTCACCTTGAATTGCACCCCAAGTCAAAAACCACGAGGGTCTTGGCCCAAAGCGGACAATATCTTGTTCGGAAAAAGGTTCGAGATATTACAATCGCCGTGATAACTTAATCAGAATAGCAAAGAGACCAACCCTGAGCACTCCCCTTTCTCGTTTATATTTGTTCCCTCCTTGCTACCGAAAGAACTACGATTCTTTAGGGTTTCGAATAGATTTGAGAATTGGGATTTAGGGAGAACAAAATTGGGGATTTAGGGAGTTAGAAGAAGAAATTGGGGATCGAGGAGAAGAATGGTCGACGGCCAAGGGATAAGTGACGGAAATTGAGAAGAAGAGAGATTAGGATTTTGAGAGAGATACTTTGCTAATATTTTTTTCATTTTTTTCTCCGACGTAAGACTCAAAGTACATATTTATAATAGAAAGATACCCAAAATCCTAAAATTAACCCTAACCCATTCGGCCCAAGACTTAGCCTAATTTCTCTACTGCTAATAATTATAATAATATATATGAACAAGGGATTGGTCTAGTGGTAATACCACTAGCCATGAACCTGGAGGTCTCAGGTTCAAGTCCCTTAAGTAGTACCTAATAATAAAAAATTAACCTATATCACCCTTATCTAAAAAAATAATTATAATAATATATTGAACAACAGAAGTAATAGGGCGAACCCTAAAACTCTTTGTTTCTAACAATCCCCTCCTCTTAAAAGCGACCTTGTCCTCAAGGTTGCAGTGAACGCCAGCTCTACACTTCGATTCTTCTTCATGATTGTTTGGTGGTTGCTTGCGCTTCCTCCGCCTCCAATTGCGCTCCGGTACTTGAAACGGATTTCTAGGGTCAGCAACTTCGACCTCTAACGACTCTACTCCCATGAAGTAATCCATATCATCAGGACTAGGCTTAACCGTGTCTGCATCCTCCCTCTCAAGGTCAACCCAATGAACCGAAGGCTTCACTTCTTTGTGATCTCCATCGCCCATGCAATTAGACATCCTCCAATGCTTTTGAACAATCAAAACACCAATTTCCCATTCTATGCATCTCATCCTTGAGCCAATAACACTCCATTTTTCACAGTAACTTTCCATGCGCGCATTCCACAAATGAGGATGGGTATGAACCTTGATAACTAGTCAGTTTAACTATTGCCTCTCCAAGAACTTCACGCCTAGCTCCCATGGGAATGACCCTCGCAAAGCTTCCCCTTCTACTATCCCGCAACACCAGCCATGACCACCGTTGCAGTTTCTCCTTTCCTTGTCGGGACTCGCGAAAGTTCGTCTTCCTTTGGCCACTACAAGAAAACAGACATTTAGTGTCGGTTGTTTTGTGTCGGTTCATTTAACCGACACTAAATGTCTAGTTTGAGTCGGATATTTGTGTCGGTTGTTCAACCGACACAATTTTAATGATTTAGTGTCGGTTCTCGTTAACCGACACAATTTTTTAGGAAATTTGTGTCGGTTGTAAAGTGAACCGACACAAATTTGGTTGTTTTGAATTTCGTCAAATATTTTCAATTGGTTTGGCTCCAAAAACACTTTTCATTTTTCCGCCAAATTTTCCCCCCAACAATTAAAATAATTTCAAAAGACCCCTCTACCTTAAGAAAACCAAACCACCCATCTACCCTAAATAAATCTAACGAAACCTACTCTGCCCTCTTTCTTATCTCATATTTTGCCTCTTTCTTCCTCCTACCTTAAGAAAACCAAACCTTCTTCTTCCTCTGTTTGCAGCTACGACCCCCTCTTCTAATTCTTCTTCTTTCTTCCCTCTTCCTCTTCCCGGCGCCTCCTTCCATCGCAAAGGGATCCCTCCGGCGCTCTCATCGTCTTCTCCCTCCTTGCTATAGCCAGAATAGATCTAGCCAAGATGCGCCACATCTACTCCGCCAGCGGCCGGGTCAATCGATTCATATGATTCTCAACATCGATCTACCTTCCCTTTGTTGACCCAACATCTTTCCCAACAATGATCCATCTTCAATCTGTTCGTGAAAGTTGTCCCGTCACCGATTCTAAGGCCAAATAAAAATCGGGTCTTGTATTTTGGGGATTTTTGGGTTTTTAAATTGGGATTGTTGCGTTGGGGGATATCTGGTTTCAATGGATTCGGGAAGAAAAGATCAGAGGGAGGAAGAAGATGATTGCAGGGCTGGGTTTTGAGTTTTTGGGTTCCGCGTTTTCTGGGATTTGGAGGATCTGTGTCGACAGAGGGAGAAGGAAAAATCCTTGGATTCTGGGTTATAGGTTTTCTGGAATTTTTGAGGTTTCTCTTCTGGGTTGACAGAGGGAGAGGGAAAGAGACTTGAAATGGGTTCTGGGTTCTGGGTGTCGACGAAGGGAGACGGAAAGAGACGTCGGGTTCTGGGTTTGGTTTTCTTCTCCGCAAGATCCGGCGCCGAAATGGGTCGCCGACAGTTTTTTTTTTATTTTTATTTTTTAAAATTAGTGTCGGTTATTTTTAGTCGGTTAAACCGACACAAATAATTAATGTAGTCTAAAAATTATTTTTCCTAATAAATGATTCGTGTCGGTTCGAACCGCATAAAACAACCGACGTAAAAAATTTGTGTCGGTTATTCCGGCGGTTGCCCATAACCGACACGAATCGGGTTAGTGTCGGCCGTTTTAGTGTCGGTTAAATGAACCGACACAAAAACATTTTGTGTCGGTTAGAACCGACACAAAACATAAGAAATAACCGACACTAAACGTCTGTTTTCTTGTAGTGGGCGATGCGGGTAACGGTGTGATATCACCCAGTCGTTCCACCGCCACCGCCGTCTCGCCCTCAACGCCGCTGCGATCGTCGGTATGGCCTTCTTCTTCAACATGAGATGGAGGTGGTACGGCTAATGCTTCTCGTCGTCGTGTTAGATAGTCATTAATTGAGGGTTTATTTGTTATTTGGACGTTTTATGTTATGTCAGCTATTTCGGGAACTATTGGGGTTAAATCTATTAGGTTAAGTCTTTGGGTAGCTATAGGGAATTAGTCGGTTTATATATATTTTGTGTTAGGCCTAAGTTAGGGTTAAGCAATAACAACAGAAGTATTTCCCTAATCACTCTCTCTCCCTCTCTCATTGCCGAGTTCCCCCTTCTCCCTCTCCAACCCGTCGGCCACCACCCCGGTGACCGGAATCCTCTTCTCTCAACCCTAATTTCCAAATTCTACCTCACCCAAATCCCTAATTCTCATACCAATCACGATCTCCAATCGCACACCTAGATCCGTGCTCTTTCAGTGATATTAGAGCCTGGCTGGTGTGCCGATTCTCTGAAGAAATACTGCAGTCTGAAGATGTCGAACCCTACGGACAAGCAACAACCGCCGCGCCAGCTCAAGGAGGTGGTGACAGTCAAGGATGTGACGATGAACAAGTACGATGCGCTGGCAGCATCGTTGGAGAGCTTGACAGAGGTGACTGTGAGGGCAGCCGAGGCCTCTAAGGGTTCGATCGGAGCAATCGAAGCCATGGGCGACCAGATCAAGGCTTCTATTGAAGAGATGGGCAAGAGTGTGGCTGATAACATCTAAGGAGCCCTGGCGGGGACGATGCAGGAGGTGCTAACCCAAGTTCTGAAGAGCCGGGAGCCGTTGGCAATCCCGGCCATGGGGGCGGCGTCGACGACGGCGATCGCGGCAGGGGTGGCGACGGCCGTAGCAGCCGCGGCGGGCTCGGCGGCTCAGGAGGGCAGCAACGCGAGGGTCGCGCGCCAGGAGGAGCAACCGCTTGACGGCGTGGGCGCTGGTTGGACTGGGGCGGTGGCACGCTGGGAGGAGGGGGCCACCGAGGAGAAACCGCCGGCCGGCGGTGACGAGGAGGGGGCTCCGGGTAGCTCGGCCGTGCAGCGCAGCCGAGCCGGTGAGCCGGGAGCTTTGGACACGAGGAGCGCACCCGCGCCTGCATTCAGCGGGCCTGGGTTGCTGCCAGCGCCGACGGATCCGACCCATGATAAGGCCCGTGGGAAGCAGAAGATGGCGGGGTACGAAGGTGAGCCGTGGCCGACTGGGCCAAACGGAGAAGAAACCTGGCCGATTTGGCCCGGGGAGGAGGAGGAGCTGAGTTTCGGTGACCTAGAGGGCTGGGTGGACCCGAGCCCAGAAGAGGCCATATGGGCCGGAATGGTGGACCCGCAGGCGGGTCATTGGGCGGCCAATCGGTCCGACCGATATGGGCAGAACCGGACCGAACCAAACCGGGTTGGGTCAACCACCGGCGGACAGCAGCTGGAGCGGGCTGGGCAGGGGTCTCGGCAGGGGCCAAGAGTACGGGTACCCCCCGTGGAGTACGCCGCGAGCTGCGGGAGGTCGAGGTCGAGGTTGTCGGGATATTGGGCAAGGGTCGGGGACCAAGCCCGAGTATGGCGGAAACCATCAGGAGGTGACGGGCGACTGTCCCTATCCTTCCTAGCAGCTAGCCGCGGGCAGCTACTATCAGCAGGGCCCGATGAACCAACCCCCCCCCCCACCGAACACAAGCAAGTATGAATACAGTAACCCTCTGTATGAGACTGAAGACGAATTAGTATTCAGAGCTACACCGCCAGTGATAGAGTTCCCCAAGTTCGACGGGTCGGGGGATGTGGGCCTATGGTTATATGCAGCTGAGAGGTGGTTCACAAACCACCCGATCCGAGAAAAACGGAAGGCGCATCTGGCGTCCTTCTATCTTGTGGGAGACGCCCTCCAGTGGTGGGAATGGACCGAGAGAGCTTATGCAGCGGCAAGTGAGATCATATCTTGGCCCAGGTTCCAGGATGAGCTGCGCTATCAGTTTGGCAAGGCGGAGGGGTGGGCTCCGGAACAGCTGGCCAAGCTCAGGCAGACAGGGTCGGTGGCCGAGTATCGCGCGGAGTTCCTTAAGCTGGGAAACCAGTGTAAGGAAATGACGGAGGAGACTCTGGTGGGACTGTGTATGGGACTCCGTCCTGAACTGGCAACCGCCGTTAAGGTTTTTGAACCTGACTATCTTCGAGTTGCTTTCAGGATTGCAGGGCGCAAGGAAGAGGAGTTGGCTAGTTGGAGGACGTCGGCTGAGCGTATCCAGAAAGCCAGTGGAGGAATGGGAACAGGATCCGGTACCACACTGCCGTCGGGAAATGCAAGCCTGGCGGCCACTGGAGCAGCATCGGGTAACAGGTTCTAGTCAAGACTACCACCGAAGGGGTTTGTCCGGCTGACCCAGGCGGAAATGGACCAGAAGCGCAGAGACGGTCGTTGCTTCAACTGCGACGAGAGGTACACGGTGGGGCACCAATGCGCCAAGGGTCATCTAATGCTGTTGGTAGGAAACATGGAAGATGAAGGAGAGGAAATGGAGGCGTGAGAAGCGGAAGAGAAGAAAGAAGGTCCACCTTGAGGGCAAGGTGGGTTTCAAGGGGGATGGGATGTTAGATAGTCATTAATTGAGGATTTATTTGTTATTTGGACGTTTTATGTTATGTCGGCTATTTCGGGAACTATTGGGGTTAAATCGATTAGGTTAAGTCTTTGGGTAGCTATAGGGAATTAGTTGGTTTATATATATTCTGTGTTAGGCCTAAGTTAGGGTTAAACAATAACAACAGAAGTATTTCCCTAATCACTCTCTCTCCCTCTCTCATTGTCGAGTTCCCCCTTCTCCCTCTCCAACCCATCGGCCACCACCCCGGTGACCGGAATCCTCTTCTCTCAACCCTAATTCCCAAATTCTACCTCACCCAAATCCCTAATTCTCATACCAATCACGATCCCCAATCTCACACCTAGATCCGTGCTCTTTCAGTGATATTAGAGCCTGGCTGGTGTGCCGATTCTCTGAAGAAATACTGCAGTCTGAAGATGTCGAACCCTACGAACAAGCAACAACCGCCGCGGCTGGGGGAATGTTAATTTTCAGTATGCCGTTTCTAGCCTCGACACGACATTACCTCGTGTCGTGGATTCCTCCAATTTTCTTTTGGAAATAGACCCCTGATCGTGCTCTGGTGGGCGATCGAGCTTTAAATTTATAAATTCGAAGCACACTCTCTAATCAAACCTAACTAAAGCCAAGTATAACCTAGCTAGAGTTGTAGTAAAGTGGCTCGGTTGTATTCAAAGGGATCCCTAATTGTATTATTACTTCGCTCCGAACTACTATCTGATCGGGATGGAAGTTTGGTGAGAGGTGGTGAGTGAGCTCTTTTCCGTGGGCTTTCGTGGTTATCCACACGCCTCCGAGTACGCCTCCCCTAAACCCATGTTCCAGTCACCTCGATCTAGGCTATCGTATCTGGGGCATTAACCATATGGCTCATTTCAATGGACATTATCCACTGTCCACACCGAGGTTTCATCTCGGGTTTCATCTAGGAAGGCTACCTATAGGCCCCCATTCACACATCTAACCTAAACTTGCCAGATGGCGCATACCCGTCTAATTCTAGAACTCCGTACCCAACACGATAGCATAAAGTAGGCTAAGAGAGAAGATTATGGCAAATTACCCAAGCGTCACCATTTAGGAGAGAGTGGCATTACAATCAACTAGAAAAACACATTCATTCATTCATTCATTCATAACCCAACATTCACAACCTACAACTAGGGTTCATCTACCCTAAACAACCACTAGAGATTCAAGTCATTAGAGAGAAGAAGAAAATACAAACTAGAAGAGGGGAATGATGGAATCAAACTTCTTCTCCTTGCTTGAACCTTCTCCTTTCTCCATGGGTTGAATGGATCTTCAATGAAGCTCTCCCAAGGTGTTTCTCTCTCTAAAGCACTCCAAAACCGTAATTTTCTCACCCCAAGGAGGCTCTCCTTTGAAAAGTACAGCAATAGGGGTATTTATAGAAAGCTGATGGCGGCCAAGGCGTGACCCGATGGTCACAACCGTGACTAGGGCGTGACCAGCTGAAACGTCTTCGAATCGTCCAAAGCGACGCGTTTTGTCCCGTCTTTAAGTTATGAGATCGTGGTCTCCTTCACAAGATCACGACCGCAATCTTTTGTGTCTCGGGCGCGATCTTTATCGCGATCAAAATGCACCATGACCGCGATCCAGGTGATGAAACTCTCTGCATTCTTCTTGGTTGCCTGCTGGAGATCGTGGCCACTGATCACTCCCACGATCACAAGCCGCGATCATCGTCACGGCTAGGGGTTTTCAAATGGTTACCGTGGTAATAACCAAACCAATTAACCCTAAATTTCATTAAGTATGGAATAAAATTCTTAACCAAACCGTCCAAAACATGAAAACCAAATTAACCAAACCAAAGTTTAATTGGTTTGATTAATCTGATAATTGGATTAACCAAATAACATAACATTACATGAAAACAATTATCTTGTTAATGAATAAAACATAACCATATGTTATTACTATCATAAACTATCATTATATATAAACAATAATAATAAGACTAACCATCCATGATTATTATCATAATTCGAGTTAATACATCATTCGTCATCTCTGCACCTAATATAGTTAGCTTACAACAAACCCTTTACATAAATATTAAATACATACCAATACCACTCCTCAGAAAGTTAACACTCTCCTACAAAACACTTAAAGTATACATAGTTTGAGGTGGTTGTCATGGTATTGTACGTAATACTAAAGTCTAGTAGTTGTAAAAAATGTTTTGGTTTAGTAAATAGGCATGCCCATTTAATTTTTGACCCACAATGCTTTGGATTGTTGTGCACGTGGAAATAAAATAGGGAATCACGAAAGTTTGGTTTGGTTGCTTGCATGGAAGTATAAATAATATAGTATATTAGGTGTATCATTAATTGGTTAATTGGTTTCATTGGTTAGTAGTGTTGAAACTAAACCAAATCACATAAACCAAATAAGCTAAATTGTTTAACCAAACCAAACCAAACCAATTATCCAAATTAACCAAATGCTACCAGTTAATATGGTTACCACAATAACCAATCCGTTTGAACACCCCTAGCCACGGTCTGGTCAAGGGTAGTGACCTGTGGCCGTGACCAGTGCTTTTTCTCACATTTTTGCTCCTATGCTAATCGTGCCCGGATGAACTCCAATCGATTTCCGATCGAACCTATGAATATCAGACCTGTAATTTCATCACAAACACTTGGAAACAGTGCAGTCAAAATCGCGCATTAAAACGTAAAAACTTACGTTTTTACTTATCTAGGCCACCAAAACGTTTCAGTTTCTTCCTAAAGTCGCTTAGTCACAAAAACTAGTAAGAGCATGGGTAAAATCGGTAAAATTGCTTAAAATCGGTAAAATCACGATTCTGAAGCGTTTTTACACGATTTTGATCATCTCATAAAAATGTGCTAATTGGAGACATATCAGCAAAAAATAAAAAAAAGGAAAACATGATTCATCACTCGTTCTACAACTAATGTCGAGATATGGGCTTCACATTAGGTTGAAAAGACACCTAATGGTATTCTCAACAGCCGCTGACCTTCTATCAGTCTGCTCCCTTAATCTTCACATGTGGCTCTTACCTGGGTTACGATAAAAGTTTATGGGTAATTGATCGTATGTAATTATTAAACTCAAACCAGATTATGAGAATTTGGATTCTCAAGCTCGTTTACGGGTTACGATCTATGTTTTGAGCTTATTATTAAGATGTTATGAGTTTTCTCTACTTTTGAGTCAACACAAATTAGTGTATGCGTTAGATATTACATTTTAATTATGAATTTCATGTAGTTATTCACTTATCTAAAATCTATACACTCACATTTTACATACTATATATTGTACTTAACATATTTTAACTATTTTAGAGGGTGCGTAAAAAATTTACGCTTTTACGCTTTGATTCTACATTTTGCGATTTTACCCATTTTCCGTTTCTAACTAGAATCGCGCTTTTAACTGCATTGCTTGGAAAAGCATAAAAATACCACAAATTGGGGTCGGTTACCCTATGAAAACCTTCATATCAAGAATACCTATGTCAAAATGCATGTTTTGCAAATAAGAACGAAAATGAGCATAAATAACTCGATATGTGGCCTAGACACGATGATTTAGCGTGCAAATATCTTGAGAATAGAAGCTAGATAACACCTATTTTAGGTGTTATCAAACTCCCCCACACTTAGGCGTTGGCTTGTACCCAAGCAAACCTACACAAACCAATGCAACTTAATAAACAAATCAATGGGAGATGCACGCTTCACTGCATAAAGAAGAGCAAACGGAGACAAGAAAATGTTACTTTCATCTCACTGTGCAAGCACAAACTCTCGGATGAGGACCGTACTTACTACCTTAGGTTGAACATTCGGGGTATGCTCCAGGGGATTCTCAAACAGCAAATAAGCACATGAACTCTCGAAGGTGCTCTCTATTCTCTCTTTAGATTTAGGAGTTGTCGTTTATGGTCTCCTTTTTGACATTGACGCGCAATGCACCAAGCTTTTGCAATTATTTTACAAACAAGCATCTCTCCCTCAATGACCAAGAGTGGATGAATCATAGCCTTCTCTTTTAAGGTCACATGTTGGGAAGTTGATGGACGGATTTGTCTTAGCCCGAGCACCACTTCCCAGCCTGCCCTCCACATTGGGTTGCCACACATGTTGGGTACAAACGAGAGCTCTGAGGTCTCATGAATTTCTAAAAGGTACTTTGGACCTTGGCGTACGATTCCGTGAGGAGGAAAGATGCTTGTGGGATGGTAAGTAGTAAAAGATGGTCGGGATGCGGTAAAGCTATCCAGTCCCCAAGCATATCCTCTAAGGGCACTCCGAATCCGTGATGATTGGTTGCCTCCCACGTGAGAACCTCATTTTCAAAAGATTATTCTCTCTTTTCTTTCTTTTCTAATATGCGCAAACTTGCAAAACCTTTGAGTTCACTAGACAAACAAAGAGAATCCCGCACACATGTTCTTACTAAAATAGAAATATTATCAACTTACAAAAGATGAATAAGATAGTAAAATCCCTTATACACCGGTACTCTAATCATGCAACTATCCCCTAGCGAGCACAACACACCAATTATCTATCAATTCAAAGCACATTGAGTAGGGACAATACAAAAGAGGCCAACTTGGAGCCCTCAATTTTTAAAAAAATTACAAGGCGCCAAGTGGTCGAAAAATGCTAAATCATCGTCCACAATCACTCTAAAAGCACACAATCTCTTGATCAAGCTTTTACACATTCATGAGGTAAGAGAGTATAATCGATAACAACATTCCACACAAACATTCATGCATAACCCCCCTCCCCCCCAACACTTAAGGAACACATTGTCCTCAATGTGAGAAAGGTAAAAGGATAGGGGGACGAAGTTGCCAAAATGCTTAGTCGATGTGATTGGGGGATTGAAGGGTAGGGTGGGTGGGTGGGTGGGTTAATCTCCTCCCAAAGTTGAGTAATCGCCTTTTGGACTCGGTCTCTCGACCTCGAGGTGACATTTCTGGTTTTTGTTTGTGTTATTGCTTATGTTGTAGTGGTGCTTTAAGGCTCGAATTGCTGTGTGGAGCTTCAAATGGTCCTGTCGCTCCATTGATTGGAAGGTTGAAGTTCGTTGCACTTCTGACGGCGGAGCATTAGAAATCTCTCCTCATTAAAGGATTAACCCTTATAAAGGTACCTACACACAAGAACGATTCATACTCATCCATGCCAAACACATTTCATCAAAAATCAGATAATGCATTGAACACTTCTCATCATCCCTATGATCCAATCTTATACACCCCCACACTTGATGGTTACTATGCAAAACAAGAGTGCAAAGTCGAAAACAATGTCGAATGAGGTAGTTAACAATCTTGATTGATCGGTTCTATTGACAATAGGTCAATCTAGGGTTTTGAATGTGGTGGCCAAGGGCAATAAACAACCTAAACGACTAAAGTAGGGGTATGGATCGATTGCTCAAAAATCATATTAAAGTGGTAAGATTTAGTGAGCAAAGGGAACATACACCTTATAACAATCTATCAAGATTCTAAACTACCCCTCAAACATGCTTCTAAGGGTATAACATAAGCATTAAAGTTCATTTGGCATGCATGAAATCATTAAAAGCACAAATCATGTGGTTTAGGCATTTCATCGAGCACTTGGTGGGCGACAATCAAACATCTAGAATCATGCAATTCATGCCTACCAAGGCCTCCAAACCACATATATTCATTCACAATCATGCAACACACAACAACATATCATCATTTGCCCTTCACCTTAGTCCATTAGAACTCATTGTTAACTAAGGCATGGTTGTTCACTACTATTTAAACTACAAACTAACCTAAAAACAAAATTCAAACATGCAAGTTCTTTATTGAAAGGTAAAGGAAAAAAAAATGAAAATCGATGTTGAGTTGCCTCCAAAATAGCATGTCTTTTAGGTCATTTCAACGGACCGTTGTCTTCAAGTATTCAGTCCAGCTCAAGACCTTCTTGAAGTTGAGGTTCTCGTCGACGAGGTGATATCTCAAGTCCCGAGCTTTGGATGCTTCAAATGATGTGAATGATCCGTGGACTTGGTAAGAATTGTGTCTCCACCCACGAGACCTCTTTTCTTTTCTTCGTCTCTCTTCTCTTTGTCCCATACCATATAATGCAATCTTAATTGACCATCCTTGAATCCACCAAGAGGGATTGTTGATGGTGTGGCCTTGGCTTGGAAAAGAGAAAGCGCAAAATGATCATTCTCTAAGAGTGTATCAAGGTCGGGCAGAAAACTTTGGTGGCACAAATAACTTGTAGAAGCTTCATCCACTTCGACCTTGTCCATTGATCGTACTTCGATTGTGTCTTCAACCTCATCTCTTTCTTGTTCGTTCATTTCTTCCCCAAATTGAATATCAATCTCGTTCTCTTCCTCAAGTTCGTCTTCCGTGGAGCTATGATGTGTTTCCAAACAAGTTCTTCACTAGATTGATGTTCGATGTCCTCTTGCTCGCCCACCGTGGAGACTTCTTCCTCTTCCTCACTTTCCTCTTCATCTTTATCGTCCAATAGGCTACTTGTTCGAGTCTCAAACGAATTCGTTCGAGCTCTTTTTGTGTGGCTTCCCAACTCTTGTCCAATTCTCGTTGTTCATTGAGGAAATTTTGAAAGGATGGGTTGGATGTCCCTATAGTCTCCACCTTTTCCTCTTCGACCTTCTCCTCTTCTTTGACGGGTAAGGGTCGATTGTGAACAAGTTGTGCACATACTTGCCCAACAACCTCTCCTAGTCTCTCCGTTTTTCGGAGGGTCTCCTCTGATGCCCTTAGAAGAGATGAGTCAATAGGGGTGGTTGTTGAAGATTCCACATTGGAGCTGGGACAGGTTACAATGATTACTATAAAATAGTAATCACCATGGTTACTAAGGGCAAATTGGGTATGACAAAAAAATTATTAATTACCTATTTTAATAAATTACATTTTTAGAAGTTACAAAAAGATATTAATTACAATTTTCTCTCTTTCTCTCTCTTCCATAATCTACAGCCAGATCTTTCTTTCTTTTTTTCTCTCAATCTTTTCCTTTTCCTTTCAATAAAAAATAATAACACTACAAAAATAAAACAAGAATCAATATCAATTCGTTAGACAACCACTACCATTTCAAAAAATACCAATACCATTGCAGAAATAAATCAATACCAATACAATTGCAAAAATAAATCAATACCAATCCGTTAGACAACCACTACCACTTTGAAAAGCACCAATACCATTGCAAAAGTAAATCAATACCATTATGAAAAACAATGCAATTACACTAAAAAAATAATACCATTGCAGATTTAACTATTACTGTATTGATGATCACTACCAATACAATAAAATCAATACCAAAAAATCAATACCATTACATAATCAATACCAATGCGAAAAATAATACTACTATGAAAAAAAATTAATATCAATATAAAAATACATACCATTATAAAAAATTCAGATCTGAAATCCAGCAGAGATATTCTTCGTCTATATCCTTTTGAGAGATAAAGAGAGAGAGATAGAGAGAGATTGTGAGAGGTGGGCGGTGGGAAGGGAGAGGTGTGGCATGGCGGGGAGGGAGGTGGTGTGAGTGTGAGGAGAGATCGCGGAAAGAGAAAGAGAGAGAGAGGATATGGGGGTGGGAAGGGAGGGATGGGGGCGGCCGGCAATGAGAGGGAGGTGGGGTGAGTGGAGGGGAGGCGACCGACGAGAGGATTGGGAAGATGACGAGGTTAAACAGTTATGTTAGGGTTTGATTATATAATATATATAAATTTATTTCTTAGAAGATAATAATTAGGTGTGGTATTCTTTTATTTCTAAAATTACCCTTAATCTAATCTCTATCGTCTATTTAAAAATAGGGTGAAATAGAAGTAATTAAGGGTGTAGATGTTGAGTAACCATGCTAACCCATTCCCATTGGAGCTCACTTCGGTATTTTGAATTGATTGTTCGACCAAAAGCTCCAATTGGATTTTGAGCTCTTATTGTGGAAGGAAGTTTTTGTGATATGAACGAGGCTTGATAATCGGGAAAGCCTTCTTGATAACCATAGAAAGAGGTTGGTTCTTCACACTCGGATCCTTGGCTAGACCCACTACTAGAAGCTTCAAGATAATACCAATTCGGCAGTTGGTGATCTCCCCACTCCTCGTTTCACCAATATGGATCCATAGCTACACCAAAACACTATCTATATTCACAAAAACAATAAAACCTATGAAAGCAAAAGTGTGAAAAGAAAAGGAACCAAAAAGAGAACAAACACTTAACACAAGATAACTAAGAGAAACATAACAAAAGAAAGAAGGATACGAGAAACAAAATACGACTTCACAAGCACAAAACACGAGAAAAAGGCACCAAAAATTTGATGCTACACAAACACAAAACACGATAAAACAACGTCAAACTTGGCACACAACAAATGATTAAATAGTCGGATTTTCCTAATAACTTAAGACTCCCCAGCAATGGCGCCAAAAACTTGATCGTGCTCTGGTGCGCGATTGAGCTTTAAATTTATAAAGTCGAAGCACACTCTCTAATCAAACTTAACTAAGCCAAGTATAACCTAACTAGGGTTGTAGTAACGTGACTCGGTTGTATTCCAAGGGATTCCTAATTGTATTATTACTTCGCTCCGAACTACTATCCAATTGGGATGGAAGTTTGGTGAGGGGTTTTAGCTAAATTAACCTACTCCTAAGGAAAAATAACAACCAACCAAGTGGTTGGGAGAACGCTAGAGATGAGATGGTTGCCTAGAGTCAAATCCTCCTAGCTAAAGTTGTAAATTAGAGTTGATCCAATGTGGTGAGTGAGCTCTTTTCCGTGGGCTTTCATGGTTATCCACACGCCTCCTAGTACGCCTCTCCTAAACCCATATTTCAGTCACCTCGATCTAGGCTATCGTATCTGGGGCATTAAGCTTATGGTTCATTTCAATGAACACTATCCACCGTCCACACCGAGGTTTCATCCCGGGTTCCATCTAGGAAAGCTACCTATAGCAGGGGTTCGGTAGCCTCAACCACTATAGGCCCCCATTCACACATCTAACCTAAACTTGCCAGATGACGCATACCTGTCTAACCCTAGAAATACGTACCCAACACGATAGCATAAAGTAGGCTAAGAGGGAAGATTATGGCAAATTACCCAAGCGTCATCATTTAGGAGAGAGTGACATTAAAATCAACTAGACAAACACATTCATTCATTCATAACTCAAACATTCACAACCTACAACTAGGATTCATCTACCCTAAACAACCACTAGAGATTCAATTCATTAGAGAGAAGAAGAAAATACAAACTAGAAGAGGGGAATGATGGAATCAAGCTTCTTCTCCTTGCTTGCACCTTCTCCTTTCTCCTTAGGTTGAATGGATCTTCAATGAACCTCTCCCAAGGTGTTTCTCTCTCTAAAGCACTAAAAAATCCTAATTTTCTCACCCCCAAGATGTCTCTCCTTTGGAAAGTGTAGCAAGTGGGGTATTTATAGAAAGCTGATGGTAGTCAAGGCCTCCAGGACGTGACCCGATGGTCTCTGTCGTGACCAGGACGTGACCAACTGAAACATCGCTGAATCGCGTGAAATGATGCGTTTTGTCTCGTTTTAAGTTCCAAGATCGTTGCCTCTTTCACGAGATCACGACCGCGATCTTTTGTCCCGTGCACGATCTTTATCGCGGCCAAAATGCACCATGACCGCGATCCGAGTGAGGAAACTCTCTGCCTTCTTCTTGGTCGTCTGTTGAAAATCGTGGCCACTGATCGTAGGCGCGATCACATGTCGCGATCATCATCACGGCCTGGTCAAAGGCGGTGGCCGTGACCAGTGCTTTTTCTCCCCTTTTTGCTCCTTTGCTTCCCAATCGTGTCCGGATGAACTCCAATCGATTCCTGATCAATCCAAAATTGAATATAAGACCTGGAATTTCATAAAAAAAAACACGTGGGAAAGCTTAAAATACCACAATTTGGGGTCGATTCCCCTATGAAAACCTTCATATATCAAGAATACCTATGCCAAAATGCAAGTTTTGCAAATAGGAACGAAAATGAGCATAAATAACTCGATATATGGCCTAGACACGGTGATTTAGCATGCAAATGCCTTGAAAATAGAGTCTAGATAACACCTATTTTAGGTGTTATCAGACCCATATGCATTCGTAACTATGGCTGCAAATGAGCCAAGCCGCTCGTGAGCAACTCGACGTTTGAATCAGAAAAACTCGTTCGACACCCGACTCGTTATTTAACAAGCTGGATAGCGAGCCGACTCGTTAAAAACGAGCCGAGCTTGAGCTAGACCATGCTCAGCTTGATAAGCTCGTGAGCTAGCTTGAGTCGGTGGCTTTTTGAGCTAAGCTCGCGAGCAAGCTTGTTTTGAGCTTGTGAAATGATTAATTACTCATATGAACATGAACATTATCCTCTTAATATGAATGTGTATGGAAGTTAGATGTTATTTATGGTTTGTAGTGTTGTTTTTATCATTTAATACTTATGTGTACACATTTTTCTGCAAGAATGATTTCAAATCGAGCTTATCTTTAGCTGGGCTTGTACTCAGCTTGACAAGCTGTGTTATTGAGCATTTACCGAGCTTTACCGAGTCGAGCTCGAGCTGGTTTTTTGAAATTCGAGGTCAACCTGAAAATTTTATCAACGAACCGAGTTCAAATTAGGCAAAAACTCGACTCGGCTCGTTTGCAGTCTTATTCGTAACCCAATGGACGCTCCCCCGTAAAGGTTAGCTCATCTGATGCTTTTTTTTCCATAACCACGTGCTTGAACTCGAACCCGGGCACGTAGACGAATAACTTAACACAATCAGGATACTCCCTTCTACGGATGTTTGGCTCAAAATCTTCGTATATGCGCTCGTCCCCGATTGAGAGTTGTGATGAACTCATATTCGCAATTGAGCTCCGATACCACTGAAATAACTATAATTTTTTTAGGGTTTCGTATATAATTAAGAATTGGGGATTTAGAAGAAGAAATTGGGAATTGAGGAGAAGAATGGCCGTCGGTCAAGGAATAGGTGACGAAAATTGAGAGGAAGAGAAATTAGGGTTTTGAGACAGATACTTTGCTAATACTTTTTTCATTTTTTTCCCGATGTAAGAACCAAAATACATATATTTATAATAGAAAGATACCAAAACCCTAAAATTAATCCTAGCCCATTCGATCCAACTTAGCCTAATTTCTCTACTGCTAATAATTATTATAATTATTAAACAACAGAAGTAATAGGGCCGAACCCTAAACCCCTTTGTTTCTAACAGCTACTGAACAAACAACAAATGTCTCTGTGAATTATTGAACTGTGGTGACGATCATGATAATGTGGTGATGGTGATGATGACATATGAAGCAAAAATCTCTACCTGAAAAACTTAGCGTTACAACATTTAAGTGATCTTTGATGTGTATGACAAATTTGATTTACAATTCATAAATGTTATAGGATTCTATCCCTTCAAACTCGATTAGAACAAGAATAAGGTCACAAAGTGTATCAACGAGGTTTCTTTTTTCATATCAAGGATTCATTTGTTGTGAAGCAAAACAATTCATTTGTTGGGCAAAATATCAAATGTGAAGCAAAAATCGCCTGGTAAGGAAGATTGTCAAATAAATGAATTGTTTGAACCTACTAAGTACTCTCGGCGGACAACAATAATTAGGGGTTCTGGTTTAGACTCGTTCGTTCGATCTCTTCGCGAGTGGAAGAACCTATGAATGGAGCGGGTGACCCTTGTGATCTATACTCCAACACCTAAGTTAATACGAGATATGTATGTGTTATGCGAATGTACAGAGACTACAGTTTACAGAGAGAGACCTCGTGTGACCAGGTAAATGAAGAGAGAAGGGTCCCTTACTTGGAGGGCTTGACCCTTTTTTTTATAAGAGTCTGGGATCCCGATGGATTTGAACTCAAGGTAAGATGTCTTTTAGTAGACTTGAACCTGTTGATAACTTAATCATTTATCATATTAGACTGATTAATACCATATCCTAACACGAATAATACAATTGTTGTCGCATAAAACAAATTTAACGAACTTGTTTTCACAAATTTCTTTTTCGGTAGCAAAATGAAAGTGGGAGACGATCTCAGTGATCAAAGGTGTAATTTACTCAAATTCTCCACGCCATCACCTCATGACAAGTGCGCCAAAATATGATTGGCTACGACTCCAACTGGTTGCTTGCTATTGGTCACTTGCACGATAATAAAAATAATAATAACAAAGAAACAGATAAATCATTACTCCAAAGATACATTACAGCAAATAGATTATTGTAAATTTGTACTAGCGGGGCTCCAAGATGTGGATTGCCAGTTCGCCAAATCCAATCCAACTGAATTTTTGCTTCCAATCTTCCCGCTGCTCTGCCCTTTCCTACTTCTGATCGACAACCCATTCATTCGACCCGGTGCTTTGGGCTCTGCCATCTTCCTTCGCCTCTCTCAGTATGCCGTCTCGGAGATCTGGGACGCCGGCGTTTGTCCTGTTGCTTCTTGTGATCTCCCTCTCCTTTTGCACATCAAGTTCCGAGCTTGATTCTCGATGGGCAGCTAAGAAGCTGGAGATGCGAGATAAGGTCCGAGAGATGTAAGCAGTAGTAGTGTATCACGTCTTTCATTGTTCTCCTTCACCCCAATTTGAGGAGTTTTGGTCCTTCTGGAAATTTGAATTGTGGGTTTGGTGCATTTGAATGCAAATTAATGTTGAACAACTCTAGCTTCATTAGAAGGTCTAAGCGAACTCTGTATTCAATTTGGGGACGAAGAAAGAAAGCAGATTTGTTAATATAGAACCAGTTGGATTTAATGGGTTGTGGTTTGCAGGTTCTATCATGCTTATGAAAACTACATGACCTACGCGTTTCCGGTGAGTCTATGTTGTTCTATCTTTCTATGTTGTAAATATATGGGGGGATGTTTCTGTTGATCAAGTTATTCATACGCTGAATGGAATGGCAGCATGATGAGCTGAAGCCTCTTACCAAGTCATACACAGACTCTCTAAGCGAGCTTGGGAATCTCAAGGTAATTTATGGATACTTGTTTTGATTCGTAAGCCATGTTTTTATGCTTTCTGCTTGGGCTCAGCTGAAGTCTAAGCATTTTCGCTATTTTGTTTGCAGCTTGAGCATTTGCCTACAGATTACAGTGGCTCGGCCCTTACACTCATTGAGTCATTATCTAGGTGAGAACTTTACTGGATGACTGAGGCTGAAGGGTCTCTGTTGAAGTAGTTGTTAGTTGATACTGTTCTGTGTTTTGATATAGTTAGTAGGCAGAGCAATCACGTCCTTCTTAACGAAAAAGCCTTGCTTTTCTATTCCACAGCCTTGTTATAATGGGAAACAACACAGAATTTGAAAGGGCAGTTGGTTGGCTGTCGAAGAATTTGTCATTTGATGTTGATGCCAGGGTAAACCTTTTTGAGGTACTATTGGTCAATTTCTCTGTAAAAATTTAGCTGGTTTTGATATGATATCTGCATAGTGTAATTCTTGGTTTCTGTAGCCTTAATTCAGAATTAGGAGTTGCTGGATTATGTTTTAGCTTGTTGACTATCGTGTGCTCGTTTAATTCATATAGTGCAATATAAGAGTTCTCGGAGGGCTTGTTTCTGCTCATATTCTTGCATCTGACTCGAAGAATCGGTTGATTCAAGGTTCTTATGATAATGAATTGCTGGGTCTGGCTGAAGATTTGGGCCGGCGTTTCTTACCTGCATTTGATACACCAACTGGTTTGCCTTACGCCTGGGTCAACTTGAAGGTACTTCATGGAACAACTTTTGTATGAGTTATTAGGTTACTTTCAAGTCCAATAGTTTTATATATAGACAATATAAATCATTTTTGCCGCACTTGAAAAACAGAGCGTCGTTAGCTGTACCTTTTGCAAGTTATATGACCCTATAAACTAGTAGTTGTCGACTAGTAGCGAAGCAGTTGCATATCCTAATTTTCACATAGTGTTGACTTATGAGGATTAGGAAGTGAGAATATGTTTCTGCCTTTTTCCTTTTGTAAGAGGGATATATGACTCCGCAGCAATGCAAAATTCTGTGGACAGTATGGAGTCATGGAAGGTGAAACTACTGAAACTAGCACTTCAGGGTGTGGTGAGATTCATAACCAAACAGTTCGCTTTGCTGCATTGTAGTTTTGGATTTGCATGCCTCTCAATAAATTCTTTTTCGTGGTTACAATCAGGTTCTCTCATACTTGAAATGGGAGCACTGTCACGATTAACTGGGGACCCAAGATATGAATTTGCAGCTTTACGGGCTCTGAGGAAGTTGTGGAGTATGCGTAGTTCATTGAACTTATTCGGAACAACTCTAGATGTGATGACTGGAGAGTGGATTGAGCACTCTTCTGGGATTGGAGCTGGTATCTACTGTTTGGCCTTTCTTTATGAGATAATACTTGCTAGTAGCTCGTTTTCTTTTAATTCTCGGTAATTCATTCTCCATGAAAACATGTATTCTCTGAAATTATGTGCTGGAATAATTCTTATTTTGTGATTATGGACATTTTATTGCTTCAATCAGGGGTTGATTCTTTCTACGAGTATCTAGTCAAGGCTCATATTCTATTTGGAAAAGATGACTACTGGAGAATGTTCCAGTCAGCTTATCTAGCTGTGCAGAAATACTTCAGACATGGCTCATGGTACTCATTTTTTGGTCATGAAGCTCCCATTCTGAACAATTCTATCTTTTAGATAATCCAAGATGATGAAATTAAATGCACTAGTTTCTCTTTCCTGGGTAGTGTGATTACTTCATTATATAATCTCGACAACCGTAGAAGTGTTTGTAACATGAAGTAATTACTCTTACTTAGGTACCATGAAGCTGATATGAGGAGTGGAAGAGCAACTTATTGGCAGCTGACAAGCCTTCAAGCATTTTGGCCTGGTCTACAGGCAAGTTTTTCCTTGATTCAGCATCACTTTCCATGGTGCGAATTTGCATTTAAAAGAGGTGTCTGATTGTAATATTATTAATCAGGTTCTTGTGGGGGATGTCCGAGCTGCGAATTCCTCCCATCGAGAGTTCTTTTCTGTCTGGGAAAAGTATGGGGTGCTACCAGAAAGGTATTTGCCTCCATATCTGATAGTGTTGCATTAACCATTTAAACTACTGCTCCTGCTTAGTTGGGTCGACAAGACTTTCTACAGAACTGAGGAAACCTAATGAGATAATAATTTTCAGGTATTTGCTGGATTATCAGACTGTGCACCCTACAGAAAAGTATTATCCACTGCGTCCTGAATTGGCCGAGTCCACATTTTACTTATATCACGCGACTAAAGGTATTTTCGCTGTTCGACATCAAATTCTAGATTTAAACCTCTTATAATTTCAGACCCTGATCTTAGCTTGGGGAAATGGATGAACCAATTATAAACTCGCTTTTGCATTAGGCTGCTTTATGTTTTTCTAATTTGCCCTTCAATCTTGGTGACGGCTATGGTCTCAGATCCTTTTTATATAGAGGTGGGCGAAGCAATTGTTAACTCTCTCAACTTCTACACTAAAGTTGAGGGAGGATTTGCTAGCATTCGAGATGTCACAACTATGCAAAGGGAAGATCACCAGCATAGTTTCTTTCTCGCAGAAACGTAAGACTTCTTTCCACCCTTCTTTAATTCTCCCAAGATTAGAGCTTTCCTGGAAAAATATGATTGGCATGCTATATTCTATTTTCTGAATGAGACTAGCATTCTTATGGTTCCTCTCTTTTGTTCTTGCAGGTGCAAGTATCTGTATCTTCTCTTTGATGATTCGTTTTTAGCTGGTAGAAACTATGTGTTTACAACTGAGGGTCACCCTCTCCCAGTGCTAAGTGATTGGCATGATCGACTTCCAGAAGCCTACATCCCATCGAATTGGACCTATGTCAAGGTATTCGTTGCCTCTTTTAGGCTTTCACCATGAAGGTGTATATATACGATCATCTCGACTTTTCTTTGCATATAATCCACGAGTTATGCGCGAGTCATCTCTCTCATCGCCATTTCTTTCTGTCTTTGAATCTGCACGAACAATTCATGAAAACAAAAGGAATCTGTTTTTTGCAATAGCTGTTGAACAAAGTTCGTTCTTAACCATGCAGAGTCGGATGCCAACGGAACGAGCAAGTGCGATGTCACTGCAAGTATGTCCTGCAACAAGCTTGAGTCTGGGAGAAGGCCAGCAGCCAATCGAGAGCGTCTGCCACGTCGTTGATGCCCGCGGGGACCACCGGTGTCTGAGAGACGAGGAGTGTGGGGTCGATGCAACCTCCTGCAGAAGCAGATCGTGTAGCATTGCTGGATACTGTGGGTTGTGGCTGTTGGTATAGCGCGCACACATCGATGAGATTAGATGACCGCCATATATACATACATTCTTTGAAGAACACTAACATGGTTAGCAGTTATTTAACAGGGAAACCACAGAGCTCAGAAAGCAATCAAAGAGCAATGAAATGGCATTTGTAGAAGGGTTAAAGGGATTATTGCTGGGCGCAGGTATAGAAAAAGAGTGGATTCTTGTTTTTCGCAAGCGGCATACACTATAGCTAGAGCAGGGTCAGAATGCAGACATTCCAGTGGATTTAAATCTGATCTGTGGTCTTACAAGAAGGGGATGTTTCATTTGTTCTTCATCAATTATCATCATCATCCTCAATGCTACATTCGAAGGGTCTCTTCGGCCCTTGCAGTGAAGAATTCTTGTGCAGTGAGTTGAAGTTAGATCATTTACCATTTCCATTTCCATCTTGCTACAATCATCGATGAACAAAGAACAGATTATCAGACATTTCTCAGTGATTGTTGCTGAATTGGAATCATTAACCTCGTGAGAAAGATTATCTTTTCGGTTCCAAGAGGATGATTCTCAATAGATCTCTGGCAAACGTCTGTCTGGATATCATATTCCCAGGCCGCAGCACAAATCATCTTTTGACGTAAACAGTAATGGTGGGGCTCATTAGTGAAACATTAGGCATTACGAGGATGAGTTGGTTATAGTTGAAAGTTTAGGGACCAAAACTATAATATACGTGATGTAACTATTTTGATTTTTAAACATTTTTGAAGTCTATAAAAACAAAAGCAGGAGTCGAGACTCACAGAAAGCCGAAAGGTAGAGCGTCTTTCCTATTTCCCCCCAGCAAACCCTAGTTGCCGAATTGCCGCCGATATCAGAGATCGGCGATGGACGGAGGCCGTCGTAAGAGGAAATCCGGTGCCGTTTCTTCGGTAGCCCGCCGCCACCTCCTGGAAATCAAGAAGCGGAATGTCGTCCCGGCCGCCGACCGAGCTCCCAACAAGAGGAGTACCGCTGGCGGCTTTTTCTCGGATCAAATGGTGAATGAAATCTTGTTAAGGCTCCCCTCCGGCTCCTGCATCGTCAGATTTCGCTGCGTCTGCAAAATGTGGAACATCCTTCTCTCGCGCCCAAGTTCCATTCACAAAATCCT
This sequence comes from Linum tenue, assembly GCA_946122785.1. NCBI lineage: Eukaryota > Viridiplantae > Streptophyta > Magnoliopsida > Malpighiales > Linaceae > Linum > Linum tenue. The sequence continues at coordinate 5,810,554 of CAMGYJ010000004.1, read as the reverse complement.
CTTCGGTCCGGGCGTTGATTCCACCGGAAGCGACGAAACTGCTCAGGTTCTGGTCAAGGGCGCCGCCGACGACAATGGCGACGGCTACGCCACATCCCACTTCGTCTACTCTCTGCTCTCCTACAAACATCTGCTACCAATCACCCCAATCGGTAAAGACCCTGATTTGCCCTGTGTCCCCAATAAGGTTCGCTCTTATACCTTCCCCTGCGATGGAACTACATCTGATTTCGAATTAGACTTGTCAATTGTGGGTTGCTGTGATGGGATTGTTTGTATCGCCGATAAGCTCTACTCCAATGCCTCAGACATTATCCTCTGGAATCCGGCAACTTCAGAGACCAAGATTTTGCCGCGTTCCCCCTTCAGCGGTGATCGGACTGGTCCTGACGGCCGTCTGTTTGACGAGCTGATTGGTTTTGGGTTCGATTCGCAGACGAATGACTACAAGGTCATTAGGAGCATTAGCGCCGATTCGTTCGATTTTGATGATTTCGAGCCAGTTAGACCTGATCCATGGTCTGTTGTGGAGATGTACAGCTTGAGGAATGATTCGTGGAGGAGAATCGATGGCCAGGACTCGCCAGTCGTCTCGAATCCGGTTCGTTATCCCCATACGTACCGTGGGGAGATGCTTTACTGGTGGAAATCGGGTCGTGAAGACACACAGATGTTGTCATGGGACTTTGGGAAAGAAGTGTTTGATTGGATCGACTTCCCTAAGCCAACTGGTAAGTACGGATGGGCTGCCGATTCCTGCACTCTGCTGAAGGACTCCATCGTGGGTGTGTTTTCGGATTGCAGGGGCAACCGCTGCAGGGATCGCTGTTTCGAGATACGGGTGCTGCTGAAATTCGACCAATCCGTGCCTTGGACTCTGCTGTATCGTGTTTCCGACCTGGCTGGGGCGTACGAATTCCCTGCTATTTGGAGGGGTGGTTGTTACTTTGTGGATATTAAGCTTTTTGGGTGTTTTAGTTGTCAGAATGCAGGGTTGCTCGTCTTAGACCCGGAGACGGACTTGCTTCGTGGAGTTGGGACTAAGGACAAGGCCATGATCGAGATTGTCACGTTTGTTCCATCCCAGATGTCGTTGTCCGGCTTCAAGATGGAAGATTGATGATATTTCGTGTCGTCGTTGTGATCGATTATGTGGCTTTTGGGAATGGAGGTGCATTGTTTTGTTTCACTTCAGCCATGCATGATCGTAGATAGGTGTTGCTTGTTTACTTTTAGGTGTTCCTTGTGCTTCTCTTGAAGTTGGGTAGTAGGTGGTAATTGAGTCATAGGTTGCTATAGTCCTAGCTCGTCTGGTTCGTGTATGGCTGTTAGGGTTCTGTTATTTTGGTAAAGCTCAAAATTGCAGTAGCTTCTTCTATCAGATGTCTGCAATTTCAAGCTTATATATATGCTTTGTACCTTCAACTATCGTGACATTTACAGCGTAATGTATGAAAGGAAGTCGGGTCAATTTGGTAGTTTGTTTAATTTACTGAACGGCTAAACGTCGTCCTAATTTTACTATAATCGCCCTAACTTAAAATTGGAAATTACGTTTAAGGACAAACCAAACAAAAACGTCAAACCAAACAAAAATCACTCTCTCCGCCGTAGGTGTTCTCTGCTTGCATCCACCCATTCCGCCGTAGGTGTTCTCTGCTTGCATCCACCAATTCCGCTGTCGACCTCCGTCAGTATATACATATGTTCAAGTGATCGGCGCCGGCAATAGGATTGTCCTCGACAGTAGTATAGGCATATTTGATCTTTTATTTTAGGTCTATTTTTGTCAGTTTATTGAAATGACTATTTTGTTCAAGCTCCCCAGTCATTGATTCAGGGAGTGGAGTCGGGCTAATTCATAGAGGGGAGGTTCGGAGGGTTAACAAGGGGTATCAGAACGTGACAGATAGGTGAGAATTGAGAGAGAAGAGTGGAAATAGAAGGGTGAGAATTGGAGAGGAACGAGAGAGGAATCTCGCCGGATCAATGAGTCCATGGCCTCAAAGATTGGTTTAAACTAAAATTAGGGGTTCTGGATGGGCAGATGAGTTATGGATCAGGAGGAGACATCAAGAGAGATGAGTGAGAGGACACTGACAGGTTAGTTTTGTTCAATAAATGGTTGTTTGCTAAAATGAAATATTTTAATAATACAAAAAGAAAGGATAAGAAAGTAATTAAGTCAGGGCGATTAGTAAAACTTAGGGCGATAATTAGCAATCCCCTTAATTTATGGAGGGTGCATAGCATAATCTTCGAGCACGTGCGACACTTAATGGAGGCTGCACAGATTGGCCTGTGATTGGAAGTAAATGGGTATTCATGTTTAAAAATGATGAATTAGGACGAAATAACGCTAGACTAGTTGTTAAAGGATGGTAGACTAGTTGTTAAAGGATACAATCAAGAAGAAGGGATTGACTATGAGGAGATCTTTCCTCCTGTAGTCATTCGTCTCCAATGTGCTTTTGCCTGTGCAAGGAAAATTGAAATGTTCCAAATGGATGTCAAAAGTGTGTTTCTGATGGATTTCTTAACAAGAAGTTTTTGAAGAACAACGTTCATGTTTAGAAAATTATTTTTTTTCATGATCATGTCTGTTAGAGTTGAAAAATGTTTTATGTGATCTCAAACAAGTTCCTAGAACTTGATATGATTGTCTTGATATATTTCTTCTTGAACGCGACTCCTGCAGAGCTTTCATAGATACTACTCTTTGTTATGGATCAACAAATTACAACCTCAGCTGTGATTTATGTTGTTTGATCCAAGACCGAGTATTAGGGGTGGCAGTTCGGTTATTTCGGGTATAACCAGTAATCGATTGGCCGATTATCGATTAACCAAAATAATCACTCCCCCTATCGCCCGAAATAGGTTTCGGTGTCTCGATTATCTCAGTTATCGATTAACGACAGCTTCTTACTTGGGCAACAAATGAATCAGACTCCCCAAAGAATCATGATTCATGAAACCAAGTATCTTCAAAATGTACTCACAAAATATCCAATGTGTTCCATCCAAACCATCGAAATCACTTACAGGATTCGCCATAATTCCCTTGCCCGGTTTTCACTATCCTGACTGCAGTTTAGCTATCTAATTAACTTTTTGTTTCTCATGGACCGGGCCCACAAGGCTGATGGACGAACTTTCGAAGTCGGCCTACGAACACAACCACTTACGGTGTTGCAAAGCTGCATGCATGCAACGTAACTGTACTACGTACCGCAAAGCAGCCCCCAAACACCAACGTGGTGTTCGAAGCCGATCTCTACGACGACGAGGAGAGGTGGAAGCACTGGTTCGACCTGACGGGCGAGTCGAGGCTCTACTTCTTCACCCGGCTCAAGAAGAAGAAGAAGGAGAAAGGGAAGCGCGTGGAGCGGAGCTTCGGGCAGAGCGTGTGGAAGTCGCAGAAGGACGACAAGATCAGCCTCGTCCTCGTCCCCGGCGAGAAGGAGATCGAGATCGGCACCAAGCGGTCCTTCTCGTACAAAGTGAAGGACGACGACGGCGCCGGCGGGAGTAGTAGTAATAGGGAAAGTGAGAGCAACGGGTGGGTGATGCACGAGTTCAAAATCAATGGAGAGTTGGCTAAGTGTCTTGGTGCTGGTGGCGACGGTGGCGGTGAGGATTATGTTATTTGCTGCGTGAGGAAGAAAGAAGAGGGGAAGAGTACTGGCGGTGGCCAGTGGCCGGAGATCGAGCTGATTGATGCTTCCCCGTGGACTACTGCTGTCTAGGTCCAAGATGACGGACGATCCATATATTTATGTTCAAGAACGTACAGAGTTTTTATTTATTTATTTATGTATTTATTTATAAAAGAACGTACGGAGTTATTAGGGCAAGCTTTCTTGAAATTTTCTTTAATTATATATATACCATAAATATAAACTTCCGCAATTATTCCTAAATAAATGAAACGTTCAAAGCTTTTTACAATGTTGTTGGTTTATTTTATCTACCAAAAATTAGTTTATTCTTGTTTATTAACATTTTCATGTATTTGGCATTACTTAATTAGCTACCAAAGGGAGCTTAAGGGCGGACCAATAATCTTATTGGTTACTGATCATACATATATAATATTAGAACACAATGTAAAAAAAAAAAAAAAACACAAATTTAGGTGGTTCACTAACACGATGTCTATTGTCTTACGTTACATCCACAAGACGAGCAATGTGTGTTCAGGTGGCTAGATAGTATATTGCCATGGTCATAGTTGTATTTCTTTCTCTTATGTTTCATGTATGCATGGTTTTGGTAGGATTGTTAAGTTTAAATTGTCCTAGGTAGGTTCTTTTACCCTTTCGCCCTTTCATTGTCTTTCACTTGTTGATATATTTCCACAATTCCACCCTCTTGGGAGGAAAGGAAGTGAGGTTAGTTCCCAGGTAAAACGTTGTTTCTGCTCATATGGGAGTACTCTTTTCCAAAAGAATGGAACCTAGTATGCAGGAAGTAATCGGAACAGTCACCAATATTCGTAATCTTATATCTGTTGGGTATTAGCGGAATTGTGGTGGAAAATAGGATCAACACAAAGGAAATTTTTGATGTTTAATCACTCAAATTTAAGAAACACTCAAACAAACAAGGCCTTATTATTTTGGCTCTTGCTTTACATACATACACGCATGGAAGACTTCTTCTTTCTTTCTTTCTTTTTCTTTTGTGTCTCTGACACTTTTTCCTCTTCTCTTCCCATCAGTTACAACACACATACATTTATATAATTGGAATATAAAAAACTAATAATGGAGCACAACCATATACATGGCCCTTGTCTCTTCCACCATTATACATATACATGTTCTACAATAAATCAACCAAGCCCCATGTAATTAATTCATCCATTATTATTGTCTTCAACTTCTTATCAACTTGCTGTTCATGGAGAGTTGTGATTTCAGATCCATCGTTGGTGGTTATGCTCTCTTTTCATCTTGTCAAACTTGTAGTAGAACACTACATGTTCCAATATTATGGCATATGGAATTGTCCCTTGATGTGATTGTAGGTAGATAAAATTCATAATTGCAAATTACCTTTTAACACCCCCTCTTAATTTGCAATATGGAGAAGCTTCTTGAACTTCTTGAACTTCTTAAGGGTGACCGCCTTTGTCATGATATCTGCTGGCTGATCATCGGTGTTGATAAATTCCATCACGATTAATCCTTCGTTGACGAGGTCTCGGATGAAATGATGACGCAACTCGATATGCTTCGATCTTGCGTGAAATACTGGATTCTTTGTCATGGCTATGGCTGACATGTTGTCACAGTGAATTATGGTTGGACCATTTTCACTTTGCTGCAAATCAGAAATTAATCTTTTTAGCCATACCGCTTCGCATGCTGCATCTGTAGCTGCGATATATTCTGCTTCCGCTGAAGATAATGCCACAGTCTTTTGCTTCTTTGAACTCCAGGAAATGGGTTTTGATCCCAGGCAGAATATGTACCCCGATGTGATTTTTCGATCATCCAGTGATCCTGCCCAGTCACTATCGGTATATCCAGTCAGCTTGCTTTCTGCTTCTTTCTTGTACGTCAGGCCCAATTTTTTAGTACCTTGAAGATACCGCAAAATTCTTTTGGCTGCTGCAAAATGAAGTTTGCTAGGTTCATTCATAAATCTCGATATAAGACTTACTGAATGACATATATCCGGCCTGGTATGTGTAAGGTAAATGAGTGACCCGACAAGACTTCTGTACAGCTTTCCATAGACTTTTTCAGCTCCATCATTGCGTTGTAATTTCTCGTTTAATGCCATCGGTGTTGAGATTGGTTTGCACGTTGCCATGTGAAATCTTTTCAGCATATCTTCGGTGTACTTCTCCTGTGAAATAAATATTTCTCCAGGTGACTGCTTCACTTGGATCCCAAGAAAATATTTCATGACTCCCAAGTCCGTCATCTCGAATTCTTTCATCATGGTACTTTTGAACTCTTCGATCATATGTTGATTTGTACCTGTGTAAATCAAGTCATCAACATACAAACAAACCATTAGAAAATCTTTTCCTTCTCCCTTTTTGATGTAGAGAGATGCTTCACTCGGACTTCTTTGAAATCCGTTTTGCTGAAAATATCGATCAATTATGCTATTCCAGGCTCTCGGTGCTTGCTTTAGCCCGTATAAAGCCTTTCGGAGACGATAGACTTTGTCTTCTTCTCCTTTTTTCTCATAGCCTCGTGGTTGTTCCACATAGACTTCTTCTTCCAGTTCTCCATTCAGAAATGCTGATTTGACATCTAGCTGGTATACTGGTAACTCCAGTTGAGCAGCTAGAGCGAGAACTGTTCTGATGGTTTCCATTCTCGCTACTGGTGCATATGTCTCGTGAAAATCAATACCGGGCTGTTGTGAATAGCCCTTTGCCACCAGTCGAGCTTTGTACTTCTGGATAGTACCATCTTCATTGAATTTGATCTTATAGATCCATTTGAGACCTATAACCGGCTTGTCCTCCGGTTGATCAACAAGCTCCCATGTCTTGTTTTTCTCGATCATGGAAATTTCTGCATCCATCGCCTCATTCCAAACTTCATCTTTGGCTGCTTCTTCAAAGACTTGAGGCTCACAAGAAAAATATGCAACATGACTTGTTTCATAAATTTCTCGCAAAGACCTTGTTCTCAACGGAGGTGAATCTGAGTCTGTTACGACGTCTCTGAAGTTGTCTCCTTCTGGGCTAGGTGCAGAATTTCTTTCTGGACTAGCAACTGGATTTGGGTAGTTGCTGGGGTCTTCTGGAATTGCTGAATCCTCCAGAATTTCATAACTTGGTGGAGATTGAGAAATTGGATTTTCCCAATTCCACTCCGCCATTTCATCAAAGATCACATCTCGGGAAACCACCACTTCGTTCTTTACTGAGTTGTAAAGACGATAGCCTTTGGATTCATCACTGTAGCCGGTGAAAATCAGCTTCTCACCCTTCTGGTCAAACTTGTCTCGGTTTGGGGTAGAAATATGTGCATAAGCTATGCACCCAAAGACTTTGAGGTGATCCACCTGTGGCCTCCTGTGGTGCCACGCATGTATCGGTGTCTTGTTCCGAACTGCTTTGGTTGGTGATCTGTTGAGGATGTAAATTGTTGTATTGACGGCTTCTGCCCACAAGTTGTTGGGAAGCTTCTTGGCTTTGAGCATACTTCTCGTCATCTCCACAATCGTGCGGTTTTTTCGTTCTGCCACGCCATTTTGTTGTGGTGTGTAACGGACCGTCAGCTGTCTTTTGATTCCGTTGTTGCGGCAATACTCCATGAATGGAGTACAAATAAATTCTCCTCCACGATCTGTTCGGAGAGTTTTTATTTGATGGCCGCTTTCCTTCTCAGCTACTGCTTGAAATTGAAGAAACTTGGGAAAAGCTTCTGACTTTTGCTCCAGAAAGAATACCCACATCATTCTGGTGAAGTCATCTACAAATAGTAGAAAGTATCTTTTGCCGCTGAGTGATTGTGTTCGAGTTGAGAGCGGTATTTGTCATCGATGTCGGTGAAGGACTCCAGATCTCCAGTCATGTGGTTACTGCAACCACTATCCACCATACAGGGAAGCTGTGACTTTTGCTCACCATTCAAGCATGATAAGGCCACCATATTGCTTTCTTCATTTTTGGTGCCGCTTGACTCGCCTTCTTCTTGCTTGTTCTGGAACCAGCAATCTCTCTGGGAGTGGTTTTGAATTATGCACTTGGTGCATATGAATCTGCAGTCTTTTGTTGCATGACCCGCCTTTTTGAAAATTATGCAGCTCGAGCCGGTGTAGCCCGATCTTTGTTGTTGATAATTTTGTCTGTTGTTTCCTCTGTAATTGGATCTTCCTCTTCCTCTTCCTTGTGAGTTTCCCCCTCTCTGGCCTTGCTCCGATTTGGCATATTTACATTCCGTCATGTTGACTTTTGACGAGAAAGCTTGCTCCAATGGCGGTTTGGTGAAGCGGCTCATTCTTTGCTCGTGTGCTACGAGTGAGCCCATCAACTCGCTCATTGGTAGATTTGCCAAATCTTTGGTTTCTTCTATCACAGCAACAATATGCTCAAACTTTGATGATAAACTGCGGAGAATTCTCTCCACAATTTTTCTTTCTTCCATGACGTCACCAGTAGATTTTATCTGGTTGACTATCTCCGCTACACGCGAATGGAAGTCTTTGATGGTGTCGGTTTCCTTCATCATCAAGTTGTCGAACTGTCGCCATAAACTTTGGCGCCTGATAGAGATTGCCTTTTCAGAACCTTGAAATTGTTCACGCAAGACATCCCAAGCTTCTTTGGCCTTTTTGATGCCATAGATTCTCGGGTAAATCGATTTGCTCACTGCTTGCTGAATTATTCTCAAGGCGCTGGCATTTTGCTTGGCATTCTCCTTGTACTCCTTTGTCTGTTTGCCTGCTCGTTTCTTGGAATCTTCATCCTCGTCTTGTGGATCTTCGTAGCCTTCTTGGACGATATCCCACAGATCTTGAGAGATGAAAATTGGCTCCATTTGGGCACTCCAGTACTCGTACAATTCTCCATCGAAAATGGGAATTTGATTTGATGAGGTAGCAAACATGGTATGTGATGAAGTTGTTGCCATGACTTTTTGAGAAAAATTGTGTAGGCTAGAAATTTGGGGATTTTTTAGAGGATAGAAGGGTATTAGCTCTGATACTAAATTTGTTGGGTATTAGCGGAATTGTGGTGGAAAATAGGATCAACACAAAGAAAATTTTTGGTGTTTAATCACTCAAATTTAAGAAACACTCAAACAAACAAGGCCTTATTATTTTGGCTCTTGCTTTACATACATACACGCATGGAAGACTTCTTCTTTCTTTCTTTCTTTCTTTCTTTTTCTTTTGTGTCTCTGACACTTTTTCCTCTTCTCTTCCCATCAGTACAACACACATACATTTATATAATTGGAATATAAAAAACTAATAATGGAGCACAACCATATACCTGGCCCTTGTCTCTTCCACCATTATACATATACATGTTCTACAATAAATCAACCAAGCCTCATGTAATTAATTCATCCATTATTATTGTCTTCAACTTCTTATCAACTTGCTGTTCATGGAGAGTTGTGATTTCAGATCCATCGTTGGTGGTTATGCTCTCTTTTCATCTTGTCAAACTTGTAGTAGAACACTACATGTTCCAATATTATGGCATATGGAATTGTCCCTTGATGTGATTGTAGGTAGATAAAATTCATAATTGCAAATTACCTTTTAACAATATCATATTATGATTGTTTGTATATCATAAGAAAAAGGAGGTAATGTGATAGTGGTAGGGTTCACATTTTTGCACACATTTTATGTTATGTGAAGAACATACTACAAAGTTGAATGTTTGATGCAAGGTTGATTAATTGTTTGGTAGGATATGTTGAGAGTTGATTCAAAACTGGTTTTGACCCTTTCCCAATTTTTCATCTTTTTTTTTTTATGAATAATTTTTCATCTTCCCCTATTGAGACTCGGGGACAAAAAAATCACCAAAATTTGCACTTTACCAGTACTCCTCATTGTCATTGCTTGACCAGCTTGTTGAGTCTTATTCCATAGTCCCTCAAGCTGCGCCACAGATTTTCACGCCGAACACTTCCTTTGTCAAGGTTATAGGTAGGTGTGTTGTATTTCTGGGATGGTTGTGAATGAAGGAGGGGAAGATCATTGGGGAGAGTTGAGATAGTGGTCGGGGGTTGCTAATACGTATTGGGAAGTCTATTGAGTCTCTGATTTGGTCCAGTAAAATAAACTGCAGTTTGAACCAGACTAGATCAAAACACCATATAATACAAATCATTGACTAGACTAGATCATACTTAACGGTCTATAGTCCGAACCAAAATGTGCGACATGATTTGGTTCACGGTTTTCAAAACAGTCTGATCTATTTCTCCCGCTCTAACTAGTTGTACAAACTAAATAGATTCAACGCTGCCCAAATAATCTCAACGAGTTGGATGCAAAAGCTATGTCAGTGAGATTTCGAAGTACGTAAAAGCTACTACTTACATCACAAGACAACTCAATGCATAGCAGTGAATTAAGTTATAAAAACGAGAGAAGAACTCAGACGTCTGCTACACTGCATGCACCATTATTGCAACCTCCACATCTACTGTTCACTAGCTAGTACTCAAACTTCTCCAACCAAAGACCAAAATGATCAATGCTGTCATTCCTCCAATGATTCTTCTTCCGAGATCTCGGTCCTGGAGAAACAGAAGAAGCCTTCAAATGAGTTGTGTGATTTGGGAAGAATCAAAGCCAAAGCAAACGGGCAGGAAAAAATGTAGTGTTACCTTATGTCGTCGTCACTTGTCTAACAATACTCGCCCGGGAAAATTTTGACCCGACTTTCCAAGCAGAGAACTGCTTCAAACACTGATTCATCATCAAACCCACGAATGGGAAAAACCTCAACCCTCCCATTCCTTGGATCAGCCCATGCAAGCCCAGCCCACTTCCATCTACCAGCATCAGAATCCTGCCATCCAACACCCCCAAACTACGAACTAATCGAGGAGGTTGATGGAAAACAGGAGCTTTACAAACTACAGAATGGAGGATGCACCAAGAATCCTCATTCCCGTATTCTTTCGTCACCCAAACATCAACCCGCCCTACACCATAAGTAGCTGTTGATGTGACTTGAATCAGACTATCAGCCGCTACTATTGGTAATCGGGGGTCTCGCTAACCGGATCTGGGCCTGGTCTGTAACCGTTTCCTTTGCCAGATTGGATTAGGTTTAGACCCATATGGAGAAGTACTATAAATACTTCTCATACTCCTCTGTAATCTGTAATCTCCTCGATATAGTGAAACTGGCTCTCTCTCGCCCGTGGACTAGCTAACACACATTGTGTTAGTGAACCACGTAAATCGTGTGTCTGTGTTTTTCGATTCTCGCTTTCCTATTCTTGCTTTGTCGATTCCGGCGATTTCCCGATCCGTAGCAGCGCGTTTTTAACAGTAGCACAAATGCACAAGCACGAATCCACGATCCCAACCCCGACCTTCTTCACATCATCACTATTATCAGAGTACACATGGCTTGAGAGCCATGGATCCCTCATTATTAAAGGTCCCAGTGTCACATGAGATCGTTTCTCCTCCCGCAACATTAATGGGTTGACCAGCCGGAATACTCCGGTCTCGAAATCCCCTAGGCAAACCAAACCGTGGCATGAACCGATGACACCATAGGCATAGAGCCCGTATGAAGGAAGAAGGTTTCAGAATGATATTAAGGGTCCTTCCTCGTCCTCTCGTCTGTCGGGACGACAGAAAGTGCCAGGCTTGAAGCCGCAGGAAATGTCGCGTCCAGGAGGGAATGTTTTTTCGTGGAGGAACAGGGAAGTAGAGCGCTGGAGTTGGGACGAAACTGGGTTCGTCTATGATGGACCGCCATTCTTTGCACACGCACCTCAGCCTGCAGAGCTCGCACCAACTGAGTCGTCGGCCAAGGATTTCTGTGATGAGTACTCCCGATGGAATGTTGTCCGACATTTATTTTTTTCTTCCCTCTCGCCACGAGCCTAGCTTTCTTTGTGTTCTCTTTAGGACCGCTTGGTTTTCTTTTTCTGTTGTTCCAAAGTTGTGGAGTGGCTGTTGATGAGGGTTAGTAAGGGTATATATTTCAATGTGAAAGCACCCGATCGTTGGAGTTGGAACTTGGAAATTGGAACTAGCGTTGATGCATATCCTAACCGTTCCAAATTCTCTCGTTCGCATTCCCCACGAAAAAGTTGTATATTCATTTCATTCATTATGGAATGGTTGCTGAGCAGCAAACGCATTGTGAGAGTTAATGTGATCTGTATAGTGTAATAGGGAAACTGAAATTAGTGAAATGCCTTTCCATTTTCATCGTTCTCCAAGAAAACGTTTAGTTATCCAAGGAGCTTTGGAAGGTATAACAATCGGGGTATCCATACCCATACTCGTATAACAATCGGGCAGAAAACCAAAATCATGTCCATACCCCTTTGGATTTCGGGTATCCACGGTTATCCATGGCTAATTTTTTCTCTTTATAACTCCAACCAAAATCTTAACATTCACACGTATACTCACATTAGATAATTGAAAAAGTACGACTATAAATCACTATAATGGAGAAAAATTAATTAAAAACAACAAAATTTCATGAAAATATTATATTTGTATGATAAATATAACAAAAATTGTTGAGAAAATAATGAAAATTTCTAGATAAAAAATATATGCATGTGTATAATCGTGCGAGTTCGGGTTGGATAGTGTGAAAATCGTGTCCATCCATTATCCGCAATATTTGGGTTCGAGATTTACCCATACTCATTGAAGCTGGTTCGAGTATATATGGATGAATTTTGTTGATTAGTTGTGGCTGAGAACTACTCAAATTCGGTGCTTGACTAGAACAGAACAAATACTCCAGCATTTCCCTTTTGAACCTTGGTAAGTGTTTCAGCTCTTGTATTGGGGTGATTAATTGGTTTAAGATTGCCCGTTTTCTGTTTGTTCTTAAGAGGTCATGATCAAGTTTCAGATTAAAGTTGTAAATTTAATAATTTATAAATACTTATAAGTACTTTCGTGTTGAATGGAACTGGTTTCTACAAATGGTTAAGATATGATACTTATAAATACTTAAAGTAGATGCCTGGCTAATAGCTTGTCGCTGATTGCATCATTTGTGGATAGACTTGCAAATTGCAATGGATAATGATGTTAGTTGCAAGCATGTTGAGCAGATGGTTTATATTGGCCAACATTATAAGTCAGATGAGGTTTTGGTTTCTAGTCATCATTCATCGGCATTTCACTTCTGTTTGTTGAACTCTAAACGGTTAAGTACGGTATTCAGATTATGCATGTTGTATCGCTAATCGTTATGCAGTCTATGCTACTTGTTTGACATTTTTGAACCTTGATAATTAATCTCTTTTGTAGATTATTGATGATGTGGAGGCTATTCTTTCAATTTATCAGGTGCAAGACTTTGTGTCTTGCATCTGATTGTTTAAAATTATGTAAGTGGAACAGCTTATTAGATGCTTGCAAGCTCAGGATGGAGATGTAGTGGGAGAGGAAGTGCCTGCAAACCAAAGGCTATTTTCCAGCTCTTGAATCAGGTAATTCTTTTGACATGTGATTTATCAGATGTTGTAATCATTAGTAAACCTGTAATGTATCTCTCAATGGGCTTAATTAGTTAATCATTGGGTAAAACAAGCTCTCAAGTAGTTTAGCATATTTGGATTATGAATTTGTATTCGCATAGGTGGTTAGCCTTTCTGGAATCCTCTTGGTGTTTTTCTGCATAATTGTCGTTTCAACTAGTTGAACATTGTGCCATTATTGTAGTTTTACATTTATGATATATAGTTAATTCGATTATGCAATATTGGTATATATGATGTACCCTTATTGCTGGATACAGTGACATAATTTACTTTTCATCAAACTATTGAAGCTCTTTCAGTTGTTCCATAACCCGAGCTGGCATTGAGGTTTTTCAGTCTCGTATTACTTCTTTGATAAATAGTGGAAAATTTATAGATGAACGCGTTGTTCACTCCATTTCTTCCTGGTTTCTTATTTATGTAAATTTTTTGTTATAATCAGGCAGCTAATGACTGTGAGCTCGAGCAATTGCGGTAATCAATTACTCTCTTGATCAGTTCCTTCAACTTAATTCTCTGAATTAAGAATTCATTGAGATTGGTTCCTTAATCCCCTTACCGCTGAAGATCTTTTTTTCTCTTGCAAATCAGGATTCGAAGGCTCAGGTGACTGCTATACATCTAATTGTTGGAACTCTCCAGAGGATGCTAGTATTCGGAATTGAGAACATGGATACATTAACTCACAAGGCCACCGGAGTAAGAACCATCAACTCTTTCCTTCTCAGTAACTTGTTCCCTTTATTATACTAACAAACCCCGTGAATAACTTGGCTCTTCTTTCTTTTTGCAAGTATTCTGCAAAGCTTTTGAAGAAGCCTGACCAATGCCGAGCAGTTTACGCCTGATCCCACCTCTTTTGGGTTGATGACCAGGCCTGGAATCAAGGATGGAGAGAGGTCCTTTTCAGAATCTGTATTTTCATCGGACTTAATATTCAACTGAACAACTCTAACTCTGTTTGGCTCGTAATTTGTAATCTCAAAGTCATGTTGTGCCTAAAGCGGGGCTTGAGGATCGCAAATGCAGCCTTGACCCCAGCTTTGGAGTTGACATCGTCGTTGGTCAGGCTAATCTTTCCTGTGTTGCTGCAGGTACCTCTACTTTTTCGAGAAGGGCAATCTGCAGATTACAATCAATATGATCCAGGATCTGGTTGAACTAATAACCGACGAGATGCAAAGTAACTTTGTGTTGCAGATCCAGCTTCCGATGCTTTCTTCGCCAGCACACTCCGGTACATCCGGTCCCAGAAACAGAAAGGTGGTAGTATAGGTGAGAAATTCGAACCAATTGTTGTCTGATTTATCACATAAGCAAAAGGGTATCAGTTTGGTCTCATTTTCTTGAATCGGGTTATAGAAATGTGTATTGTAGCCTGAGTGCAACATCATTCTCAAAGTTTGTATTGCAAATTATTTACATAGCCGGTTCTTTGTGCAGCTCGAGCAAGTGTAGCTTTTGAGTACATTAAGAATGCTCTCAGGTATCTGTTTTTGATGAGTAGTCTTCCTTTTATATTTCTTGGAACCAATTCAATTTCTAGTTGCAGTTTGATGTACTAAATAATACTTTAAGCTTTAAGTTGTCTCATGTTAGATGCTCCTAATGTATCTCAGGGAATGGAGGGTGTGATTATGAATTTCATAAAGAGCTCCAGGTATCAGGTGAGGAAGCGCATAGAGCTTCTGTCCAGAACTTGTAAAAGAGGGAAGATATCTCATGGGTATTTTCTTTTGGCTTTGAAGAGTAGATCATTAGGTTCTTTTACTGCTACTATGTTTCTTTGGATGATTCTTTGATATTTATGGTAATTAACATTTAGCTATGTAAACAATATTATATTGAATCATGAATCATGGTATGAATGATGTAATATATATACAAAAGTTTGCCAGCAACAAGTTTGGTTGTAAGTTTTCCTATAGTAACCAGAGTATTTGTAACCAACTTAGAATCCAGTGTTAGGGTCTTCTTAGTGACCATACTGAGTTGGTTGCAAATCAATTTGCAAATCAATTAGTCACGAATAAAGCAAGGGTTTTAACCCTTGCTAGTGTTGGCAACAATTTGAATTCTTACAGGTCTCTCTTTAGTGACCATAATAAGCTCGTTGCAAAATTAATTAGTCACGAGTTAAGCAAGGGTTTGAACCCTTGCTAGTTTTAGCAACAAATTTTCCAAGGGTTCAAACCCATGATACAGACATATTTCTATTGGGTTTTACATTTCAGTGTAGCAAGGGTTGTAACCCTTGGTATATGTAGCAGGAGTTAAAACCCCTGCTACAACCTTTGGAGGGGACTTCCACCGTGGGTTGCTAAAAACCCTTGCTACGTGTAGCAAGGGCAGCATTGGTGAGGGTTCGTCCAGGGGTTGGGAAAACCCTTGCTACAACTTGTAGCAGGGGTTATAACCCTTGCTATAGGTCAAAAAAACCCTTGCCATAGCCCTGTTTTTTTGTAGTGTAATGTTCTTTACTTCCCATCCCACAGTCTTCAAACGTGGATTCGCCATAATTCCCTTGCCCGGTTTTCACTATGCTCACTGTTTGCTATTTCTCCTTGCCTTAACATACCCAGATTTGCCTATTCAAACCCGATACTTAACTTCTTCTTTTTTTTCCCGCCAAACGATCACTCTAAACTAGAGGTCTTGGTTCTCATGGACCGGGTCCACAAGGCTGATGGACGAAATTGCGAGCTCGGCCCGCTACCACAACCACTTACGGTGTTGCAAAGCTGCATGCATGCATGCAACGTAACTGTACTACGTACCCTAAAGCCGCCCATATAATATCAACAATCAATTTCGGCATGCCAGCTCAGCGTTCATCAAGATCCAAGAACCAAGATCAAGAAATGACCAATCAGAATTAGAAACCAAAAAGGAATACCAAAATCAAATCGGAAAACCCCCCATAATATAAACGAGACGGTCATCTTCGTTTTTATTGGTTCACGCATTCTCCCATCAACAATTTTCAGGGGCTTTCGTTTCCATATCGATTATCGCACACCACGATGAGCTACATCCCGGGCCTCCCGCCAGGCTTCCGGTTCGACCCAACCGACGACGTCCAGCTAATTCTCGACTACCTCTGCCCCAAACTCTGCCAAGACCCGAACCGGTTCCACCACCCAAACAACAACGTGGTGTTCGAAGCCGACCTCTACGACGACGAGGAGAGGTGGAAGAACTGGTTCGACCTGACGGGCGAGTCGAGGCTCTACTTCTTCACCCGGCTCAAGAAGAAGAAGAAGGAGAAGGGGAAGCGCGTGGAAAGGAGCTTCGGGCAGAGCGTGTGGAAGTCGCAGAAGGACGACAAGATCAGCCTCGCCCTCGCTCCCGGCGAGAAGGAGATCGAGATTGGGACCAAGCGGTCATTCTCGTACAAAGTGAAGGACGACGACGGCGGCGGCGGTGGGAGTAGTAGTAGTAGTAGTAGGGAAAGTAAGAGTAACGGGTGGGTGATGCACGAGTTCAAGATCAATGGAGATTTGGCTGAGTGTCTTGGTGTTGGTGGCGAGGAATATGTTATTTGCTGCGTGAGGAAGAAGGAAGAGGGGAAGAGTAATGGCGGCAGCCAGTGGCCGGAGATCGAGCTGATTGATGCTTTTCCGTCGACTGCTGCGTAGGTCCAAGACTGTGATTAATTTCCGTATGTTTGACTGTTTGTGTTCAAGAACGTAGTGGAGTTAGGGCAAGATTTCTTGAAATTTTCTTTAGTTATTAACATATGCAAAAAAAAAATATAAACTATTGCTATTATTCCTAGATAAATTACGTTGAAAGTTTTTTTTTTTACCAATGTTGTTGCTTTATTTTATCTACCAAAAAATTAGTGTATACGAAGGGAGGGAGGGAATGAAATTATGACCCGGTGTATATGGAAAATTCTTAGCTCCAACCATTCAATTGTCAGTTTGTTATTGGCGGATTGACTTTTTGTTTTTCTTAATATTTAATATTTTTAATTATGCTAAATAAATCAAGAATTAAAATATGAAAAAGAAGACAAAATTACTAATAGGAAACTGAAATGGTTGGAGCTAAGAATTTTCCGGTATATTATGACTCGATCCGAAATCTCCAACGATGGAGTGGGGAGGTAGTGAATAAAATAGAGAATGGCTCCTTCGTTATCCATACTCCAAACACTAAATAATATTGCATACCAACAACAAACAATTTCAATAATAGCAGAGATCTAGGAAATCTTCAACAGAAATTCTTCATTGCTAAACCAGCGACGGATTCGAGACAGGATAGAGCATTGGGACACATTTGAAAAAAGTTGAAAAGGGTCAGACCCAATAATTGAAATTTTACAAGTGTTATACTAGCTCTGTATCCAAAGAGGACTGGGCCGTGGCCCGAAAATGGCCACTGAATCAGCCACTGTCCTAAACCCGAATGACCCAAAACCGAGTGATTGCTTTTTTTAGCGGGTTAGGGTTGGGAGGGTCTATTGGTCAAGCCGTCAAGATCGAGTATAAGACTCCAAGTCAAAAAAATCAAACCAAAAGTGGTGAATAAAATGATTATTGATTTGCAATTGGAGGTTCGAGTGGAATTTTAAATCAAAATATAATTAAATCAATCGATCAATAAAACAACGCAACAATTAATTAGGTAAACGAACGGACTAGGAGCAGTGGCGGAGCTATGCATTAAGGTGGGGGTGCTTGCAGCCCCTTGGAGAAGGGGCAAAAAATTCCCATCAGACTTTACTTTGTTCTGTTTATTCTGTGAACTGTTAGCTTAAGTTTTTTATTTATTATAAATCAATTATGGGCTGCAATATTTGAAATTAAACTTATGCCCACCTAGAGTCTCTTTCTTGTAATAAGTTTGGCCCAATTTTTGCACTTTCGCCAAACGTACATAAACACCACAATCTTCTTTATCCATTCATTAATCATTATTTTGATCAAACTAAAATTTTTTTCCATAGAATTTTTGATCAAACTAAATTATTATCATCGTTCCCACAAAATTCCAACAATTGGGGTTTTCTCTCTGCCGATACTAGTACCATTTAAACGAATTACCTCCAAATCTTATCAAATATCTGGCTCATCATTTGAATTCTCTCATTTATATCTACCATTCCATAATAGATTAAAAAACTTACAAGTGATTGATGAGTTAGAAAAAAAATAGTAGAAACACATAAGCACAAACTCTATCCATATGTTTATTTGCTTCTCAACTTAATTTTATTCTATCTATTGCCACAACAAGTGTGAAGAGATCATTTTTCATCCATGTAACATATAAAAAATGATGTCCGAAATGAATGAATGATGCATCATATATTGGACAAGATTTGTGTGCCAGTTTGAGCAAGGAATATGTTCTACAATGTTTCAGAATATGAAATCTCTTCGTTTTTTGTTGTGAGTGATGTTTGTTCAACTATAATTATGTAATTGTATGAGTCATGAGTATTATATTGTTGACTTTTTATTTCATTTAAAGTTGACTATTCTATTACGTATTTTTTTTTATGATATAAGGATAAGCACCCCTTGACCAATAACCTGGCTCCGCCACTGACTAGGAGGCTAGAATTCCAATGCTGAACTCCTCAATTCAATGTAAGAAAATAATATCACAGGTTTATTTTTCTATTTTTTATTTTGGTATCCATGAATGGCTGAATATCATGTTTTTTTGCTTTGAATTTGTGAACTACGTGGTGTTTCGATTTACATTTCTTTTCATGCGATCTACGAGAACTTGGCAAATTCGTTCATCAAAATGCATCTGGTAAAATTAGCATCACCTCTATTTGAACAAATAGAAAGGGGAAACAGGTGGCGTAGCGTGTTGGTTCACACACGTGCCGAGCCCACAAAGGCTGATAATGGACGGAGGTCGGCCCGCAACCACAACCACGGTGTTGCAAAAGCTTGCATGCATGCATGCATGCAACGTAACCCTAGATCAACAATCTCGGTATATGCCACCTCAGCACTCAACAAGATCCAAGATCAAGAAATGATGAATCAGAATTAGAAACAAAAAAGGAATACCAAAATCAAATCGGGAAAAAACCCCATACATACATATAAATCAAAACCGCTAATTTACTTTCTGTTTGGTTCTCGTACGTGCTTTCTCGTTTCCCATTGATCTCGATAATCGATCGCCGGCCAACACTCTTTTCACCCCATGATCTTCCCGGGTCGGTTCCCACCGGGCACCCGGTTCGACCCGACCGAAACCCAGCTCATCACCGACTACCTGTGGCCGAAAGCGTGCGATCCACGTGGATTCAAACCGGGCTCGGTCCTCGAGTGCGACCTCTACGACGACGAGGAGAAGTGGAAGCACTGGTTCGACCTGACCGGCGAGTCGCGGCTCTACTTCTTCACCCGGCTCAAGAAGAAGAAGGAGGAGAAGGGGCAGCGCGTGGAGCGGAGTTTCGGGCAGAGCGTGTGGAAGTCGCAGAGGGACTACGAGATACGCATCGATCCCGAGGACAAGGAGAGCCTCGTCATCGGGAAGAAGCGGACATTCTCGTACAAAGTGAAGACGGCGGAGGAGGACGGCGGCGGTGGGAGTAGTAGGGAGAGTGAGAATAACGGGTGGGTGATGCACGAGTTCACGTTAGATGGGGATTTGGCAAAGAAGGTTGGTTGTGGTTGTGATTGTTATGTTATTTGTTGTGTAAGGAAGAAAGAAGAGAGGTCAGGCAGTAGTAGTGACGAGCGGCGGGAGATTGAACTGATTGACCCTTCCATGATTCAGATGAATTTCGGTCAATGATCCATTGTGCTTGCTTTGTTATACGTATTCATCATTTTTTTGCTAAATCGTTTCTTTGACTAGCGATTTATATAAATTCCTTTCGACTTCAACGATATAGGAATCCTATATGTTCGTTTTTTACACCAGCAAACTACCCTATAGTTAGGAAAATATTTATGGAAGTACTATATAGTGAAAAATTTGTAGTGAAATCGTGGTATTGTGGATAAAAACAAAGTGCAAAGTTATGATGGTTTGAAGTTATGATTAGCATTGATTTGCTGGGCACAGCTGCGAACCATCCTCATATTGGGTTTTTTCGGTCGTTTCGGCCATTTCAGATGTAGTTCGCTCTAGTGTCAAGCAAACCACTATCTAGTTTACTTGACACGAGAACAAATTGCTCCAAATTGGAGTATTTGGGGGGAATTAAAATGTGCTATTGTGGG
This sequence comes from Linum tenue, assembly GCA_946122785.1. Taxonomy (NCBI): domain Eukaryota; kingdom Viridiplantae; phylum Streptophyta; class Magnoliopsida; order Malpighiales; family Linaceae; genus Linum; species Linum tenue. The sequence continues at coordinate 5,790,144 of CAMGYJ010000004.1, read as the reverse complement.
GATTTTTTTTAACTAGGGCATTTCCAGATGTTGTCTATCACTTGGCGGATGGTGTTTTTACTGTGAAATCGGCTTACCATTTGGCGGGCCAGCTAGAGAGGATGGATGACCGGTACCGTTCTTCGGTCAGTTGGATGGATAAGTCTAGCTGGATTCGCGTTTGGGAGGCCCCTGTCCCCCCGAAGTTACGGGTCTTTCTTTGGCAAATTCTAAATCGGCTCCTTCCAACCACTGAAGCTCTGATTGCGAAAAAGATTCAAGTGCACCCTCGTTGCCCTGTTTGCTGGGCGGAATCCGAAACCTTGGAGCATTTGTTCCTGGAATGCCCTATGGCTCGAGCCCTCTGGGACTACGCTGGATTTGGAGTATCTCGGGCAGGGGTTGCCTCGTCACACTTTTCCCTTGTTCCTGAAGAGATTGTTGAATATCCTCCATCAGGACCACTTGGTTATGGCGGTTACGGCTGTCCTCTGGCGAATTTGGAGGTCCCGGAACTGGGTTGTGTTCGAAGGGAAACAGTTTGGGATTCCGGCTTTGATGAGGCAATATCACCAGCAGTACCAGGAATGGATCAGTCTTCCGAAGGATAAAGCCCAGGGTGGTCCAGCTACCCCGGAGGTTGAGGTTCCACACTGTCCTATGATCTGCTTGTGGGATGGGGCTACCAAGGCTGCCTCTCACTCGGCAGGTGGGATGGTGGTGAAGAACCACTTGGGGCACATTCTGATAGCCCGAGGCTTTCAGTTTACAGGCATCGAGGACTCGTTGGTTGCTGAAGCTCTTGCACTTCGTGAAGCTGTTTTCTGGTGCCGAGACTCGGGGTTTGTTGAGGTGCGCTTTGAGGGTGATGCCAAGGTGCTTATTGAGAAGATTACTCAGGCAAATACTAGGGATAGTAGAGTTGGGGCACTCCTTGAGGAGATTGTAGGCGTGCTTGGTTCGTTGGGAGGTTTCTCTGTTCGATTTGTAGGTCGGCGTAGTAATAGGGCAGCCCACTTTGTGGCTAGAAAGGCTCTTTCTTTGTACCTGACTACGAGTCGTTACTTTAATTTTCTGGTCTGGCTCAATTCCAAGATGTAATTACCTATGTTTCTGATCAATATATCGATTATCTTTTGGAAAAAAAAATGTTGTCTATCACTTCTTTCCATGGCCTACATAAACAGAAATCCCATCTCACTGGTTAACGTCGAACCGTCTACGTGGCGTACTGGGCCTTGAGCCCTTGACGAGTTAGATAGAAAGGGATGATATTGCAATATGAAAAGAGTTGAAGGCCTGAACAGCAAAAGTCCAAAACGTTTTTGCCTCGATTGCAAACCGTATCGGCTCTGACGACTAGTTGCTCTTTTGTGAAGGCTTTTCTCTCTGCAGGAAGCGGCGGCAGCGGCGGCCAAGTTTTCCGATTTCCCAACTTCTGTTGCTGATCTGAAACATCTCCGGCGGAGATGGCTTTTTTCCTGAAGAACTCCTCGCTTTCTTCTCACTTCCGGTCGCGTTCTCAGGTGCTAATCTGTCTTTTTTGTTCTGATTCCGTAATCTGAATTCGAGCTACCACTCACGCCTACTCTTTTTCTATCTCCTTTCCGGCAACCTTCTCGATCAAAGGAAGCGCTTTCAGTCCCTCACCGTGGATTCCATGTCGAGCTTGGGCAGCGAGAGAAAGCTGTGAGTCTGCCCTGCCTCTCCCTCTACCTGTCTCCGTCTATTCGAAAAGATTTTCTCCCCTTGCCCCTCTTCTTCGTGTTGATTTCTCCAATTAGGGTTCTAGGATTTCCTTTTGATGGGCATTTTTGGGTTAAGATTGTGGTTTAGGATTCTGTTGAATGTTGGGTTTTCTTGTTGGTGATGGTCATGTGATATGCAACCTTCATTGCTTTGGTTATGTTGTGAATGGTTTCTCGTTTCTTGTTCACCGAATTTTGAGATTCTGTAGTAATTTGGTGAATTGATCATGATGCAGCTCTTGGCCGATGACCCGGCCATTCGTAGATTCAAATCACACAAGTCAGGCGTCTCGAAAATTAACAAAATTGGAGATTTTCTCACCGTTGTCGTTGTAGTCGGTAAGTATTCTAGTTTATGTGCTTGAAGTGAAGAGAAAACGTTTGAACCAAGGTTGTGTGTAATGTGCTGCTATTTCATTGCCCGTTTTGCTTAATTCTTTGGGCTGACAGTTGGTATATGGAATCATTATGAACTGATAGTAACCTTTAACAGTGTCTTAAGCATGTTGGGGTTCATTGTTGACTAGGCCAGGAACTTGTGGTTTCTGAGTGGGATGCTGAGCCTGCAAACCTTTGCATGAGATCTACCATCCATTTGCCTGAATGATGAAACCTTATTGGATATTTCATGCAATTTAGTGTACATATAGTGATCAGTGTTGCCCTCTCATAACCTTGGTTGCCAAGATTTTACCGACCTAAGTAATGTACCCCAGAACAGGACTGCAAATCCTAGCATTCGGGAATAACCTTAACATACATCTAGCCATGGAGCAGTAATCATCATTTCTGTCAGGCTGAGGGTCTCTACGCTTTATTTGGTATCTACGATATGACCTATGGCCATGTTATCTGTGAAAACCTGTTACTGAACTACTAGGAATTATTCTTCGCATTCAGTTTCTACCTGCTCTGCTTCACTCCCCTAGCCTTGCAACTTATCAATTGTGTCTTACCCTTTTTTCCATAGGTTGCTGCTATGAGATTTACGTGAAAGCAACGATGCGCGAAGAATCAAGGAAGCAGGCAGGTGAGAGTGCATAAGGTTGTGTGCAGAAGCCAACACATGAATCAGTGTCTTTATGGTTTTCATTTGGCAACAGAACAACCTGTTTGTAGGCTGTTGTGATGTTCTCAGACTCGCTGCCAATAGTTGCGGTTCATACTTCATAAGCAGATAATGGAATAAAAATTTTCAGGCATGGTAGATGGATATAGACACTTGAGCATCCCTTTTTTGTTGGCTGGGATTCTGTACGTTGTTTGGCTCTCTTGTTTATGTCAAGGGACGCATTGAATTGATTGGTCGAGTTTTGCGCAATGTTCAAATGATTGTGATGTTAGGGAATCAGTTTGCAGAATCACTTTCTTAATTCCCAGGTCTCAGAAGGCTACAGACCATGCGGATTCTTGCCTAGTTCTGCCCAGGGTATAATGAACCCCTTCCCTTGTAGGAATGGCCGTCGTTTGCTAAGTCTAGCGAGACGAATTATATTCGATAACTTCTTACAAGGTTGATTTCACGACCTGGATTGAAAAGCTTGATGTTGAAGTCGTGCAGTGGACTCGAGCTTTGTCATGAAACAATTGATAACGAAGAACTCGATCGTTTTGGTTTAGTTAGTCGAATTGAAATATGTTAAAGAAAGAATTATATGCTTCGAAATCGTAAGCAAAACATCAATCTACTCATAAACCGAAACCAATAACCAATGGTCAAAGCCGATATGCATGACAGTTACCTAAGCTAAACCAACAAAAATCCCGTTTCAAATGTCTTAACCGGTATAATCCAGTTTACCATGAGTTTTCTGTGGATCTTGCTGAAAGTGGTTGGACCCGGTTGGTATGTTTCTATGGGTATCTCTGGTCAGCTCGAAAACCAGTTAGGTATGGTTGGTTGGAATTGTAATTTGATTTCAATCTCCATCTACTGCTGCGCACCTAAAGAACATCATTAGGAGGAAAAATTCAAAAACAAACAGATGGCCCTCCTCTCATTATTGCTACCGGCGATGGAGGGTTGCCACCGTAAAGTTCAACATCCGATTCCGACAGTTTGGATTTTTCTTTTCTTTTCTTTCTTTTTCACCACCCTTTTCCTCCAAGTCATTCCACTCGCCATTCGCCAACCAAAAAAGTCTTTACCGACAACCCAAAAAAAAAAAAAGGAAACAGCTGCGTACTAGTAGCTAAGCGAGTTTTTGCTTCCCATTCGTGAGCTGTAAAATTCTGACACACTCACACACACACACACACACACTCTCTCTCTCTCACAGGCAGTGCTTTTTTCTGGAAAACCCTTTTAGCCTCTGCAATAATTTCAGAGGAAAGGGGGAAGATTCAGAGTTGAGAAGGATGGCGACGTTTGCAGGGACGACGGAGAAGTGCAAGGCTTGCGAGAAGACGGTGTACTTGGTGGATCAGCTTGCCGCCGACAATAAAGTCTATCACAAAGCTTGCTTCCGCTGCCACCATTGCAAAGGCACCCTCAAGGTACCTCAATCCACTCTGTTTAAATTCCTCAACCCATTCGAGAAAAAGATGCAAACTTGAAGCTTTTAAGTTGCTTTGCCAAAGTTGTGTGCTTTTTATCTGTACGAGTTGCTGTTGTTGATTGTTGGCTGGGATCTTGCTGTCTGGGGTTTTGGTTTACTAGTATTGATCAGCTTCGGCTCTTTGTTTCTTTTTCGAGAACTCTGTTTTTCCTTTTCATTCTAAAGGTAGAGGCAGAGGACAGCTATCCTTTCCCTTAAGACTACTTTTAATTGGTCTTGATCATGTCGATCTTTGGAGTCAGGTGATTGAGACAGAAGAATCTGGTTTGTATAGATCCTGGAGTTTTAATTGACGAATTAGATGGTGGGTAGTTAGCAGATCTTTGTCAATTTTTTGAGTTTGTTGGCGATGATAGTTATAGTTGTAGTTATAGGAACATTTGTGTCCCACTCCCACAAGCGATTGGAGGGTGGGGGGAACCCTAAGGGCCAAGGGGAGTTAGGTGGATGCAAGTTCAAACTTAGGATAAAAAAGAGATGTGCTGGACAAGATCTTAAGAGTTTCTTCATTGGTAGAAATGAATGATGATATGCAATATCACTCCCCATTCAAATTCTGGAATTGATACATTCAACTGTGAGGAAATTAGAAAGAAGGGAGGAAGTAATGAACTTCTAAATGTTTTTGTATTCCATTTCACCTTTGTATTAGATGGAGATGACGTCTAGTCAGGAATACAACCCAAATCACTTGTTTGTGTTCTTCCTCCTTCATCTTTCATCTTTGGCTACTGGTTCAAGATAAAGCATTATTTGAAATCGTGACTATATGTCGATTGCCCTGCACTTGTCTCGGGCATCTTCTGTTTCTTGTTGTCAGCATTTGCCTGGTAATTAGTCCATTTATACACATCAGTTTAGGTTCTATGCCAATGCCAATGCTTCATGAATAGAGACATCTAGCTTAATTTGTTATAGAGGCGGCTGGTCTCCGTTCCGCTACTTCTTTCGACTATCAAGTGCTTTCCTTCTGTTTGAGTTTCACTGTGATATTGGTCTCCATCTGAAATTTTTTCCTCTTAAACATGATATTCTTGTCTGGTTCTGCAGCTGAGTAACTATTCCTCCTTTGAGGGTGTCTTGTATTGCAAGCCACACTTCGATCAGCTATTCAAGATGACCGGCAGTTTGGATAAAAGCTTCGAAGGTAGTATTAATTGTTCGGATCATTATTGCTTTTCAGTCTTATACTATCTTTAATGTTTAGGTGGGCTTAATGTCCTTCTCCAATGACTGTTTAGGGACTCCAAAAACTGTTAGAGTGGAACGCTCTGCTCACCAGGTATCCGATTCCTCCTAAACTTTAAGCAAAACCGATGAGTCATGTCTTCAGGGAACTGATAGTTACTTTCTTTCTTCTCACGTACACAGAGCAGCAGCAAAATCTCAAGTATGTTTGCTGGTACACAAGACAAGTGTGTCGCTTGCAAGAAAACTGTTTATCCGCTTGAAAAGGTAATTAATCACTCTCAGACGTCCACTAGTGTAGAAATCATGAAAGAATCAAGCTTAAGACTACATACTCGGCCTTTTCATGATATGTTCTTCTTCTCAGGTGGCAGTAGATGGCACATCATATCACAAGGCGTGCTTCAGGTGCACCCATGGCGGCTGTGTAATCAGTCCTTCAAACTATGTGGCCCACGATCAGCGCCTCTATTGCAGACACCACCACACCCAGCTCTTCAAGGAGAAGGGCAACTTCAGCCAACTTAGCAAGCATGATAATGGCAAACCGCTGGCTGGAACAGATTCAGCTGCTGCATCTGAATGATAGATACTGTAAGGTTTTTATCGTTGCCCAAAAACAAGTCTCAAATGTCTGGTTTGCCTTTGGAATCCATACCGGACAAGAAGGGCGAAAAGTGAGGATGAACAGAACTGTTGAAACTCGGTAATGCAGAAGAGTTCTTTTAATGGTGATATGCAGAATATGTTATTTTCCTGTTTGTCTGCAGGATCTTGTTTTCTGAGTGTGAGGTGTTTCTGTGACTGTATGGATAGACCATTGGTTTATCCAGAAAGGTTTTTGGACTTTGGTTATTTGGTTATCAATTCGGTTTGCTGCCAACTTTTTTGGTCTTCCTTGTCAAGTGTTGTGCTAAAAATGATGTTTGCTGCCAGCCACGACCATGATGTTTTTATGTTGTGCATTAGCAGTCAGATCACATCTGAGTTCTCTGATGATAATGTTATGTGTTGATCTTTTCTGTTAACATTTGATAGATTTATGCCTGAATACAACAAATACATTCCAATTTCCAAGTAGATGGGGAAATAAGGTTTTTGCTGGAAGTCGTCATCTGGACACCAGCAGACCATCAGTAGAGCACATTGTCGTTTCGATACTGTTGACTTATAGATCCGTCTGAGGGAGGGAGGGAGTTTTCACTTCGCTCCAGCTCTGAACCCAAAAGCTGTAGCTTCCATTGTACATGCCTCGCCAACTCCTCATACCTTGGAATTGGAGCAACCCAACAAGAAACCCTAGGCTGGAACACCTGAAGGTGACAGATATCATGCCGCCCTTCTAGTTTAGAGAAGAACTCTAGCTCTTCCCTTCTCAAATCGCAAAGCAACATAGGACTCATACTAACACGGTGATATCGTAACTCCAGACAATTCCATCTCTCCAAATAATCTTTGAGCAGACTCAGGTCAAAGAACATACTCTTCCTTGTAAGAGGAGCTTGACATAAATCTCATAGAGAGTACTCTCGAAAATCCTCTCACACTCCTAGATTAAACGCAAGCAACTTCAATAGGGTATAAACTTGATTTGTTGTCACAAATTGAGTTGAGAAGTGTAGAAAGAGCAAGCAAACAAGATGCACTAGTGTCAAAAGTGTACAAGTCACACTAGGTCAAGGCCTTTCACTAGTACGTGTAGATTCCAATAAGTACAAGTTTACAAGACAGAAAAAAAAAATCTGAGTTAGGAAACCTATCTTAGATGAATTAGGCTTGTCTGGTTCTTAACTTGAGGAGCAAGTAAGAGGAGGGCAACAAGAAGCTAGAAAAACAACAAAACAAGTGAAGGAGTCATTAAAGTAAAACTTTATAATTTGACTTCGATTATTTTCGAAAACCCAAGTTAATCACGTGTTTCTTCCAATTAAAACGTATAAAACAAACAACTAAATGATATCGTATAGCTAAATGAATTGGCTCAATAAAAATTGTTACATAATTCGCGCGAGATGTTACAATAATTGTATGTCAGAATTATCGGCTGATCAATTTGTCAACCTAGCCAAATACACTTCTAACCAGCTTTCCAACCACACAATCACAATTCACAATTAAATGAGCTCAAGTTAAATTAAATATGGCAAGGCATGAGTGAGGTCATCTTCTTCTCATTATGGAAACCATACCTGGCATACCATGTTTTCAAAATGGACGAAGACAAGTAAGAAACATCGGTTCCGAGGATAAGCCCAGGCCGGAAGAGATATGCAACAAAAGCCCAACCAGAAAATAAGCCCAAACCAAATCTCAGAGGAGGAAATTCGGCCGAACAATTTCTGTCTTCTTTTCTATTTCTAGTAACTAACCCGAAAACCCTATAATACTGTTTGCCGTCCCTTATTCGGATTCCCGCCTCCGTCTTCATATTCATAGACTGAGGAGTTCTAGCAGAGAAGAAGAGCTGGTCAGCAGTGTTTCTATCTTTCGTCGGAGAATCGGAAGCGAACTGCGGATCATTGCAGCAGAGGGGAGGGAAGAAGCGAGGAGAAAGACAAGAAGCCAATAACAGATTAGGCTGCTCACATCAATCTCATAGTCAAAGAGGGCCAGGTTTGATTCCCTCAACTCTTCCGTTTTACTTTTTTCGCGGGGCCTCGTTCTGAAAGGGCAGTGTATGTATGTGAGATTGTGTTCTTGGTGTTTCACGATGTTAATTTTCTGATTTGGGTAAAAGGTTGTGTATTTGATTTTTAGGGCTAGGGTTTCTTTTTGTTTTTGGTCGAATATGTACTTGTTAGATTAAAATTTGATGTTGTGGATTGTGCTGTCCATTTTGTCTAGTTCTCCGACTACTAATACCTAGAATCATAGCTTAATTTTCCATGGTGTAGTCTTATGGAGTGACCTCTGTAAGAGTTTGCTTCTCTCCACTACTTCAACGAAGCGGGTCAATTAAGTATCCGAACTCTAAAGAAAAATCATTCTGGCAACTTTACGTAAGGCAGAGTTTGGTTTTTTGGGGGTGAGCATTGAACAAGTAGAATTATTTGGTGTCCTTGTAGAGCTAGGGATACGCGTTATTTGGTTCTCCTTGAAAATGAAAACCTTTTCTTATGCTTGTAAGATAGATACCCTATCTTTATATAAGAGAGCTAAGAGTTGGTTCTTCGTCTCTCGAATTCCAGAATTTAGCACTAGTTTTCCTTGCATTTCTGACGCTTATACTTTCCGAGCTGTAATGCATTGCAGAACTTCACCGGGACTAGTATGGCTGTTCTTCCTCCACCATAACTATCAAAATTCACAGTTTCCGACAGTGTTTTCTTAATTGCTGTAATTTAGGAACTGTACAGCAACCCTGGGACACCTATCATTTTGCTTTCCCTTGCTTGTGATACTTGTATAGCTATCCAGGTAGGGATTCCTTTGAGAATGTTTGAACAATGGATCGTAACGTATGTGGGGGCTGCATCTAATGTGTTTTTGGATTATTAAAAGCCTAACTTCAGCGACTTTAATTGTAGTAACTCCACTGGTGGTGACATCTGAGAATGGCTGACTTCCTTTATGTTTGTTCTTTGGTTATGTTGGTTTTCTTAACTTTTAGGTGATCTGTTTGCATCTACTTCGAAAGCTAGAGGATGCAGTGCAACTGAATGTTCCCATATAGTTTGGTGCAAATGCTAGACATTGTAATTCTTCGTTGTTTGGTGTTTATCGCACTATAATTTCGAATGTCTCACTTGTTTCTTTCCTGTTCCATCCAAAGCTTCATCCGGTGTGTTCATTCAAAAAGGGGAAAGTTGTTCCCAAACTGCTGGATCAATAGCTTACTACTTTAGACTTCGGTGGACCCCGTTTGGCTATTTCTTCAATTGTTTGGGGTTCAACCTAGATGTGAAATCAACTTGTATTTCCGATTTAGACTTCTCTGAATGCATAGAATAGCCTGATTTGGTTGCTGTTTGCTCTTGCCTTTGATGTTTTTAATGAACTTGGTTTGACCAACTGCCTTGTGTACATCTAGTTGTCTAAATATACTAGAGATGACAGACACTTATATATCCCCTTTCCTTTCTTTGTGCAAGTGGGAAACAGGCTTATAGAGGGATTACTACAGCAAGTCGAGTCTTCAGGGCAACAATGAAGGTCATAGAAGTGGATCGATGCCAGATACAGGAGTGGTACCCGAAGTTCAAGTCAGTCTCCATCCCAACCATCATTCACCAACTCCCGCAATCATTCATCGAGTACCTGCTCGACTCAGGAACCTTGCAACTTCCTCTCTCCATATCAAATGAAGACGCTCTGCCAAACAGAGTCCAAAACCCCATCGACGAACTAGACTATCAACTAAGAGAAGAATCCTCCGACAACGATGAGGAATCAGATCAATCTGCATCGTCACCCCCACCTTGTTTCCCAGACCTGGAACTCCTGATCAAGAATTCGATCGAAGCACTCGGAGGTGCAGTTTTTCCTAAGCTGAACTGGAGTTCACCCAAGGATGCAGCTTGGATAAGCTCATCGAGAAACCTCCGCTGTACTTCATTCAGCGAGATAGCACTCTTACTCAAGTCGTCCGATTCCTTGGTCCACGATCTAAGCCACGCCTATGATTCGTGCTGTGACAGAAAAGAATTGACTAGGCCCTCGAGTTTCTACATTGCTCTCCGGAAATGGTACTCTTCAATTTTGCCAGAGAGGGAATTCCGGTGCTTTGTACGTGGTCAGTGGCTGGTGGGGATCTCGCAGCGTGAGGTCACCACATGCTATCCTTTGATTCTGGCAGAGAGGGGCGTAATTCAGGATCTGATTGTGGGGTTCTTCGAGGATCGGGTGAGGTTGAAGTTTGAGTCGGATGATTACACGTTTGATGTGTACGTGACAAACGATGGGCGGGTTAAGGTTTTGGATTTTAACCCATGGGCGGAGTTTACACTGCCTCTGCTGTTTACGTGGGAGGAATTGGAAGGACTTGATGGGGAGAAGGAGGAGGATGTGGAGTTGAGGGTTGTGGAGAGTCGGTGTGGGATTCGGCCTGGTTTGAAAACTGCTGTTCCACGAGAATTTTTGGAGGTTGGCCCGGGGAGTGGATGGGAGCAGGTGTTGAAGAAAGCATTTGAGGAGTCGCAGCAGGAAGGGGCATCAGATGACGATTGAGAGTTGTACTGTCAAATGTCTACCAGCTTGATAGGATTTGGGAATGTCATCTTTTCTAGTCACCAATGTGGTTGAAATAGTTACCTAGGTGAAGAGGGTAGCAGCCGAGAAACCCAGTAGAAAGTTGGAGTGTCTGTGTAAAATGACAACCTTGGCTTAATCTTTCTGAGTGATATATAAAATTTGTCTTTTGTTGACATTATATGCTTGAGCAGCTCCGATTTCCTTCTCCAATAACTGCTTAGAGGCTCCAGAAACTGCTAGGAATGGAGTGGACCGGTTTACCCAAAAACCGCCACCCGGGGCGCGATTTTCATCGGAAACTGCTCAGAGAGGAGGCGGTTTTCATGACCGCCTGTGGTCGGACCGGTTTGGTCCAAAACCTCTGCTCCCCCCTGCGGTTTGCTATATATTTTATTTCGTAAAGCCCATAATTGGTCCTCGGCTCCTCGCACAATTCGATTAGTTGCTTAATTGTGTTCACCACCTCTCAGCTTGGCCCATAATTTAGCAGTTTTTTACTGACTTTACAATACCAAAAGGTATGAACTCTGCCTCTTTAATTCTAGTGCCAAAGGTTGCAAATGCTGATCAGTTGAATGCTTTTAGGCCTATAGCTTGTATCAATGTCATTTACAAAATTATTGCCAAAGTACTAGCTAATAGGTTGAAGAGTGTACTTGCCTCTGTCATTAGTAGGAACCAGTCAGCCTTTATTAAGGGTAGGAGCATTGTTGAAAATATATTGATGGCTCAGGAAATTGTGCATAATTACAAGAAAGAAAACCTTTCTTCGAGATGTGCTGTCAAGGTGGATCTAAGGAAGGCTTTTGATTCGGTTGACTGGGGGTATTTAAGAGTGGTAATGGATAAAATGGGATTCCCAGAGAAGTTTATGAAATGGATTAATGTATGCTTAAGCTCTGCTACGTTTAGCATATCTGTTCATGGTAGTTTGTTTGGCTTTTTCACTGCTGCAAAAGGGGTTAGGCAAGGGGATCCCCTGTCCCCTTACCTGTTCACCATAGCCATGGAACCCCTCTCTGGAATGTTGAATCAAGCTGCTTCTCAGGGTGTTATACCTTTTCATCCGCGGTGTAAGAATTTGGGTTTGACTCATTTAAGTTTTGCTGATGACTTATTAATTTTTACCGAGGGATCAACATATGCTCTATCTGGTTTGAGGTCTGTGTTGAATATTTTTTATAAGTCTTCTGGGCTTCAGTGTAACCCAGACAAGTGTGAGGTGTTTTTTGGGGGTTATGCACACCAGTTTAAGCAGCATGCCTTTAGCATGTCTGGTTTCAAAGAGGGGACTCTCCCTATGAGGTATCTTGGTCTTCCTCTTCTTGCTGGTAAGTTGTCTAGCAGGGAATGCTCTGTGCTAATTGATAAGATTACTAGCCGAGTCAGAAGCTGGAGAGCCACTAAACTGTCTTATGCTGGGAAGTTTCAATTGGTTGAATCAGTCCTCTACTCTTTGATTCATTACTGGATGGCCATCTTTCTATTACCAAAGAAGGTTCTCAAGAGCATTCAGAAAATTTGCTCTGACTTTATCTGGCATGGGGACAAGTCAGGGCGAGCTAAAGTAGCTTGGGAGGTTTTAGCTGTACCAAAAAAAGAAGGGGGGGGGGTTGGGCTTGAAGGATTTGGTTACTTGGAATGTGGCCTCTATGGCTCGACTTATTTGGCTGCTTCTACTGCAAGGGGGTAGCTTTTGGGTGGCCTGGATCACTCGATATAGACTTAGAGGGGTATCTATTTGGGAAGTGAGAGCAACACAGTCAGGTTCCTGGATTTGGAAGCAAGTCTTGAAGGTCAGATCCTGGTTACGTTTCAGAATGGATGGGATACATGGCTATGTGACTTGGCTAGGGAAGCGAATGGAAAAATACTCAGTCTCTACTGTTTGGGAAACAATTAGGAGAAGGCAGTCTTGTGTTGACTGGTGGAAAGTTGTTTGGAACAAGTTTGGGGTTCCTAGAAATAGTGTTCAGGTCTGGTTGATTATCATGGATCGGCTCCCTACTAGAGACAAACTCAAAAAATGGGGGGTTGTTAGTGATAGTACCTGTGTGTTTTGCAGGGCAGCAGAGGAAACTCGAGACCATCTCTTCTGTCATTGTGTTTACATTCAGGAGGTGGTAGCAACTCTCTTGCGAGGATGAGTGGTGTTTCCTGGAAGTTGAGCAGAAATGCTGGATGGAATAGTGGCCAGAGTTAAGAAGAATGGAAGTTGTGGTGTGATTGAAGCTACAATCTGGTGTTGGTGTATTAATGCAGTTTGGAAGGAAAGATGTCGAAGGATTTTTGGTGACCAGCAGTGTGCTGCTGGTGTATTGGCAGACAATGCAGTCAAAATCGGGATTTTGATCGTAAAATCGTAGGATTTTAGGATTTTACTTAGGGATTCCGATCCTGATTTTACTATAAAATCGGTGGACCTTAAAATCGCTCAAAATCGGGATTAAAATCGTTAAAATCGTAGAATCGTACCAAAATCGGGATTTTGATCCTATGTGAACTAAATAGGGAGCTTGAGCCAATTCAAAAGAAGCAGAACTGTTTCGGTGGAAAGGGCAATGACGGGGATCTTCTCATATATTTTTCCTATTAAAAGAACATTTGAAAAGAAGAAGAAAAACTAATTAGGGTTCGGTCAACCCCTTTCCCTTCTCCTTGTTTAACTCATCAGTAAAACAATTGTCAGAATATTGTAAGTGCGTAAGAATTAACATCATTATTAAAAAGATTATTTAATTAATGAATATATTTGTACCAAATCAATGACATTAATTATTTTATTGGATTTCAGTTATTCTTAGTTTTAAATCATGCTTAGTAGACGATGTCAAAATACTACTTTGAGTTAAACTACCTAGACACAACGTGAAAAACAAGAGCCAAACCCCACGAGCTCTATCCCTTCCTCATAAATTATTTGGAGTTACGCATTAAATAACAATTAAAATTATGATTTTGGAACATTAATCTTGAAAATTATCACTTTAAATGTTATAAGTCTTTGTGTTATTAATTATTTACCTTATTAATATTATTATATGTTAATTTCTATATGGTACTTAAAATCCTACGATTCTACGATTCGATTTTACGATTTCGATTTTACCCCACTTTTCGATTTTAGGTAAAATCCCGATTTTAACTGCTTTGTTGGCAGAGCGAATCAGGGAGGATATCAGACTGTACACAGTGGCGCGGCCTGATTTCCAGCTTCTTTTGAGCAACACTGTTTCCTGCTCTAGTTGTTTATAGGTGTAGGAAATTCTGTGTTTGTTTTGGTATTTCCTTGTAAAGGTCTACTATGGGCGATTTGCCTAGGTGTTTTTCCGATCTCTTGTGCTAGTTAAAGCCAAGGGTGAGCTTCAATGGTAAAACAACTTACCGGAAAAAAAAAGCATGTTGTGGTGGTTCAAACCCAGATAATAAACAATTAACTAAATTCAACACAACCTCTACACCACCAGACTACAACTCTTTTGTTGAAACACTTTTGCACAAGTTCATATTGCCAAAGTTTCTCCTTGAACGCTAAAAATCATCAATAACTTTGGACGATCATAACTTTGTGCTCCAAAATCCAAACGTCGTGAAATGTTTTTTGATTCCGCATAACTTTTCAAGTACTACAACTTTTATCATAGACATAATTTCGGAATGTATGTGGATTTGAGAAAAGGGAATGTAAAGTTATTCCCATAACCACGTATATCCAAAAATAATTCCAGTTTTGAAAATTTCTTCCAAGTGAAATTGTATTCCTTGAAAAGTTATGCATAATCAAAAAACAAATTCATGACGTTCGGATTCCAGAGCACAAAGTTATGGTCAGTCAAAGTTTGGCAAATTCGAAAAAAGCCTGTTCGGGATAGCAAACGACGTTTTTTTGGGACAAAGGCTGGACCAAACTGCCTATAGCTATTAATGTCTTGAGAGATCTCGAAAATTTATGCGGAATAAAAAAATTCGCTACGATCGGATATTCGAGCACAAAGTTACGTTCGTTTGAAGTTTCGACCGAGGTTAAGAGTTGATTGAAAAAAGAAAAAAAACTGGACCAAGCCGCAGAGGGAGCAGCGGTTTTGGACCAAACCGGTGCGACCGCAGGCGGTCATGAAAATCACCCCCACCCCAAGCGGTTTTCGATGAAAACCGCGCCCCGGGTGCGGTTTTTTTGGAAAGGATGGTATTTTTAGAATTTTTTGGGGTTGAGTAGTATTTTTGTAATTTGTAATTTTCTTTGTTTCTACATTGTTTAATGAATATACTTATAAGTCAGCCTGCCTACATGTACCTTTTCAAGTGAAACACAAGTTTTTTTGCAAGCAACACGTTTGTTTTGTAATTTTTTTTAAACAGTGGTATTTCTGGAAAAAATCCAGGTAACTAGTATGCAAAACAAGCGTGTTGCTTGCGAGAAATTTTTTGTTTCACTTGAAAAGATACACGTAGGCAGGCTGACTAATAAGTATTCATTAAACAATGTAGAAACAAAGAAAAGAACCATATTTTGATTTTTAGTGGTGTGTTGCCCTTCTTTCTCAGGTGGCAGTAGATGTCACATCTTATCACAACAAGTAATCAAGACAGCAATTCAAACATATGCCAAATAGAGACGCCTAGGATAGGAGTGCAGATCTGTTGATTAAGGATAATGTTGACAGGTTTCGAGTTTCAATCCGTTATATTATTCATTAGGTTGGGTTTGGGTTTAGATATTATCCAATCTATGTATACTCGCACACACTCATATGATCAATTTTTCCATGACATAAAGTTATTTTTCCATGACATAAAGTTATTTCAACGGCAAAAGAAGATTTCTTTAGTATGGATGCCCTCATCCATATAAGCATATTCTTTTTTAAAGAATCGACCAATTCAATTAGTCCTAGGCTCCTCGCTAAAAATATGAACCTGAAAGAGGAGGCTTACTTATTATATCCTTATGCCATCACACATCTCCATAATAACAATATATTAACAAGCATGTAAGATGAGTAGATGTGTTTTGGTTGCATTTGGAAGATAAGATTTTTCATTCTTGCAGTGTGTGTTATCGAAGAACGCACTGGCAAGGTAACAAAATTTGGAATATTGTGGTTGGTAAATGAGTAGATGGCTCGAAATTTCCAATCATTATTCACTACTACTTTATTTGTTTTGGAGAGTGAAACTAAGATGACAATGTTCAAGTTCTTAATGAGAAAGAAACTTTAAATTAATCATGTTGTTTATTGATGTTTATCTTTAATGTTGAACAATTTGTATGAATTATTTATGGTTTGCTTGTATGTTCTAGATTGATGTTTTTAGTATCGATAATTTGTATAGCCAGATTGATGTTAGACTTTTATTTTGACAAGAACTTATTATTGTGCATTTTTTTACCACAGAACCCATGGGAATCCATGAACTCGCGGATACCCAGCGGGTTGGGTTGAGTTTGAAAATCCAAAACACATTGGGTTTTAACATGGGATTTTTTACGTATAAACCCATGGGTTTGAATTCAGGTTTGACAAAACCCACCCGACCTATTGCCATCCTAGTCCCAAAGCATACAAAGTATAATAGAAAAGTATACAAACTATAAAAACAAAGCATACGAACCATAAAATAAAATTGTACTCACGAATAATAAATGGTATACAAATCATAATACAAAAGTGTACAAATTATATAATAAAAATATATAAATTAATATTACAATGTACAATTATATCATGAAAATATCTAAACAAATAAGACAAACTATACAAATCAGATAATAAAAGTGTACAAACAAATAATAGATTGTATACAAACCAAAATATGAAAATATATAAACTAATAACAATTAACAGATGAATCAACAAGAATTATACAAAGTACAAACCCAATTATAAAATTATACAATTCAACAATAAAAAATATACAAACCAATGCATCAAACTCATTCATAAAAAAAAACTATACAAACCATAAAATAAAATTATAAATATTATAAAGAACCCACCGTCCCCTTTTGCTTCTTTTTTTTTTACCAGCCATCATTTTTTTGCATACCGTATTTTATAATTTTTAATAGACAAATATTATAAAGTACCCTACCATAGCATACAAACAACAAAAGAAAAGCATACACACTATAAATACAAAGTATACAAACTATAAAATAAAAGTCTACGAGATAATAATAAATGGTATACAAATCAGATAATAAAATTGTAAATATCAAAATATAAAATGTACAAACTAATAACATATAGTAGACAAATCAATAGAAAACATACAAACTCGATTATATAAATATACGAACTGACCATAAAAAATACAAGCCAATGCAACAAAGTATACAAACCATATAATAAAATAAAAAATATATAACTCAGATAAGATAAGTATACAAACCAACAAAACAAACTATATAAACCAACTTATAAAATTATGTCATTAGTGCATACAAATATTACGAAGTATACAAACCATATTATAAAAAATTGGACTTTGCTACGGTGACTTGCAAATCATCATAACTTGCACTTTTCGGTCGACCTATTACTAACTGCAGTCGACCTAATCTGGTCTTTCAGGTTTGTGAGCTCAACGACGCGGTTGACCGTTTACAGCAAAAGGTCGACCTCTTTAGCAAGCGAACAATATAAAAGGCCGACCACATTATCTCAAAGGTCGACCATTTTGCTATCAAAAGGTCGACCTCATAAATGAAAAGGTCGACCTCTGTTTCATTACCTTATCATCAAAGGCGGAATTATTTAGAAAAATAGTAGAAACAGTCGACCTGACAATTACGTGGTCGACCGCGTGCAAACCATATCAGTATAGGACAATTACGTGGTCGACCGCGTGCAAACCATATAAGTATAGGACAATTACGTGGTCGACCGCGTGCAAACCGTATCTATAAATACGAATATATGTCACCTTCAACGTCACCGAAACTCTGAAATTGGTATTTTTACGGTTAGAATTTTGGTGAAGAAGAAGTCTGTCGTTGTTCTTCATGTTCGAATTAGAGACGCTCAAACAGTAATAAGTTTAGGTCGACCGATCATAGGTAACAATGTTTTCCTTGCTCTTTCTTTTATTTCCTTCGTTTAATTTGAAGCTTGATTTGCTTTGATTTCATCTTGTAGGGTAAGAGTTTTGGCGAATAAGAAGATCATTTGCGGTTGCTCCTGTACGTGCTTTAAGAGGTCGACCACTTGAAAGGTGAGGTCAACCGAATTTAGGTATCGCCGTCGTCTTTTCTATTTCGTAATTTGCTCCGTTTAATTTTATGTTTTCTTTGCGTGCACAAGAACATGCGGTCGACCTTCTTTCAATCAGGTCGACCTCTGTTTGACAATTGCGAGAACCTGAATTAATGACTTCTGGCTTTGTTCATCAATTGGTAATATTCTACTAGTTAGGCGACCACGGAAGAGCATAGGTCGACCTAATTGGTTTCAGGTCGATCTAATGATATTTCCGGTCGACCACGTCTCTGTTTTTAGTGTATTAGGTCGACCGCAGTTAGTAATAGGTCGACCGAAAATTGCATGTTATGGTGACTTGCAAGGCACCATAGGCGCATCTGGGGTTGTATTACAAACGAATAAATACAAACCATAATATAAAGTATACAAACTAGAAGAAAAAAAACTTTAAAAATTACAATGTTTTATAAATTAGTGATATAAACATTACGAATATGATAGACAAAAATTGACAAAGTAAAACGATAAACGTTATAAACTGAATTGATTAACAATTCAAATAAGATTCACAAACATTACAAACTATACCGACAAACAGTACAAACCGGCCAACGTCACCACTCTCTCCCCTCTCTATGTTGCACGCACTAGGGGTGGGCAAACGGTTCGGTAAATCCGAACCGAAATAAACCGAACCGAAACCGAATTAATGCAATTCGGTTCGGAATTCGGAAGCAAAATAGGGATAGTTCGAAAACCATGGTTCTTTCAACCGAACCGAATTTCCGAATTTCCGACCGAAAAACCGAAATACTATCATTGCAAGGTCCAAATGGTGGATTTTTATGTTTGTAGTTGTTTTTAGACTTAAATATTTGAATTGTTTTATGACTTACATGTTGAAAAGTTTGATTTTATCATTGATAATGCATATAATTGATATTTATTGTTTATATTAGGGGTGAAAAATAATTTAAAAGTGAGAAAATACAAGTAGCTTCACAAATTCGGTTTTGTGTGAAATACCGAACCGAATTATAATTCGGTTTAAACCGACCGAACGGAATTATAATTCGGTTTGAGGTTTAAGAGAATTCGGAGAACCAGTAATCATAATTTCGGTTCGATTGAAATCGAACCGACCGAATGCCCACCCCTAGCACGCACGTGTGGACAATTTTCCAACTGCCCCACTTTTTTTTTCTTTTCTTAATGAGATTAATTTGAACCATTAAATTCAAATTTAAATGAATAGATGAATTTGCTTTAATCATTACGACTCTACCACTTAGCCCACTGATCTCAACCGCAAAGAGAGGCTAACACGAACGATGCTCGATGAGGCTTTATCGGCGACGACCATCATAAAAAACACTTTAGGGTACCGTTTGCTTGTGGGATTTGGATGTTAGATTTGGGGGTTAATTGCATGGTTGGTCACTGAGATTACAAAAAACGTTTAAGTTTGGTCATTCGAAATATTTAAATCCATTAGTAGTACTTCAGTTTACTAAAACCGTTCACGTTTGGTCACTCTCCGTCCAACTCAGTTAACTTTTGCTGATGTGGCAGTCAACTCTCAAAGTTGACCGTTAACTTAGTGACGTGGCAATTAAAAAATTATTAAAAATAAAAAATAAACTTTTATATTTTTCACCTCATTATTACATTCATTATAAAATAAAAAACATAATTTCTTTTCTACAAACCCTCATAAGCTCCCACCGACACCGTGGATCCATTCCTCTGCCTAGCCCCTCCTTTTTTTTTTCTTCTTTCTTACGCCTTTTTAACGAGTGCTCGAGGACGACAACTTCGTACCAAACACAAATGGGATTGGAAGTAGGCTGTATTGGAAGTTTGTAGATGGCTCAGTATCCAAACACTTGCTAGGACAACAAATCACAAGTCACACCTGCAAAAGAATCGGTTTGGTGTAGTAATTTCGTGTTTCTCTACCATTTTTTCCCCGTCAATCTCAGACCTTTGATCGAGTCCAATTGCTTTGCCGCCTCCGCCTTACTCCTCCACGACCTCGTCCCCGATCCCGTCTCCGGCTACCTCTCCGCCCGCCTCTGCCGCCTCACCACCGGCATCTCCTCCAAGCTCAACGTCATCATCCAAGAGGCCGACGACCTCACCTCCAACCAGATGTTCCACGCCGTCAACCTCTACCTCGCCCACAAGCTGTCGCAGTCCAAGAAGTACGTCACAAACTCTCACCATAACTGCAGCCGTGCTGGCGCCTCCTCCGCTGGGAGAGCAGAATCCTTCCGGTCACTGGTGAAGGCAGCGAGGAGATCTCCCTCTTACGATGTGCAGAGCTCTATGTGAACTTAATCCTCGCTAGAAATGGATGGCCATCCTGCTTTCCTGCACCAGATTTGTGTAAAATTGGGGTCTCCTTTCCAATTGCCCGATTTTGTTTGGCTTTCGGTTTATCTCCTTCTAATAACCCTCTGTCCCGTCATCATGTTATGTCCTTTTGGCCTAAAGAAATTAGGTTTTTTATTATTTAATGAATGTAATAAGAAATTAGATTTTTTATTATTTTTTTATTTTTTAATGAATGTAATAATGAGATGGAAAATATAAATGTTTATTTTTTTATTTTTAATAATTTTTCCGTTGTCACGTCACTAAGTTAACGGTCAACTTTGAGAGTTGACTGCCACATCAGCAAAAGTTAACGGAGTTGGATGGAGAGTGACCAAACGTGAACGGTTTCAGTAAAATGAAGTACCACCAACGGATTTAAATATTTCGAGTGACCAAAATTGAATGTTTTTTGTAGTCTCAGTGACCAAACGTGAACGCTATCTCCCTCTTGGTCTCCAAGTCCCTTCTTTGTGTCATCATCGAAGGTGATTTTGAAGTGGTGTTTCGTCAGCTTCGCCAGGGCTTTTCTTCCGATTCTCGCGGAGGTCCGATGCTTCATGATTGCTTCTAGCTCCTGTCTTCAGTTTCTGTTTCCTTAGAGTTTAGGGCAGTTCCTAGAACTGCTAACGGGGCTGCCCATAGAGTGGCGCAAAGCCCTGTTACTTTCTCCTCTTGAGATCGGTTCCTTCGACTTTGTAGGGTGGTTTTACTGATGTATTTGTTTGGGAGGGTTTTGGGGTAGATTGTATAGTTTTTTCTCTCTTCACATTTCTTGGGAAAAAAAAAATAACCCTTAGATTTGACGTCCAAATCTATCTAGGTTTTTTTTTTTTTTTTATAGGACCAAATCTAGGTCTATTAGTTGTGTTCCATGCGTTCTTTGTTCTGTTTTGGGTTCCCCCGTGTTGGGCTGGTCATGGTTGAATTGGGCTTTCCAATTCCAGGTGCTTGTTTCCTTTCCTTCCAGGGATCTATTTCCTGGTCCGGCTATGTATCGGATTCGGTTGACACGACAGGTCCTTGTATTTCTTACGATGAAAGCCGGCTTTGTCGAAGAGGAAAACCTACGAGTTGCAGATCTCTTCCGGTCCGGGCTTCTCCGTTGGAATCCCAGCCGCAGGCTACCAGCGAATCCTTCCTCCTCCCTCGCCGGCGTCATCGTGCTTCAATCTGTACCTCTACGCCATGGCGATCGAAAACTGCATCTCGGATTGGGATCGGCCGCTGAACGACCTCCGTCGCCGTGCCGTAAAACGACCACGAATCAGCTCAAAAGCAGATCTTCCTCCCATGACGATGAAGAAACTTGGATTGGATCTCCTAGAAGATATTCTTATTCGCCTCCCCAATCCTAGATCAGCCTGTCGTTGTAAACTCGTCTGCAAGCAGTGGGTCTCCCTGATCTCCAGTCCTCGCTTCAACCGCCGCTTCGTTTCTCACCACCAGAGCATGAACCACCACCCACCTATTCCGGACGATCCCTCCGAGCTGCAATCTATCATCTTGAGCTTTCTCCCCCCCATGCCTTGTACGGTTCGAGACGATTTTAGAGTATTGGATTGCAACAAGGACTTGGTTTTGTGCGGGTCTTGGGATGCAGATCTCAGCATTTGTGACAGCGAAAGTGCCAGATCGTACTTGGTCTGCAATCCATTTACTAAGGAGTGGATTGCTCTTCCTTTAGCGCCGAGGAAGGATGTGTATTATTATGCACCGATGCCCAGGTTAGTTTGTGAACCCCGTATGTCCACTAATCTTGATCTAGGAGATGGCGAAACATTTGTTTATTCCGAGTATCGCTTCCGGGTGGTTTGTATGTATCAAGTTGCTGAACCAAACACGGCCACAAAGCTAGACGTGTTTTGTTCGGAGTCTGGACAATGGACCAAGGAAGCTCTTGTCTGTGATGATCAATTAAGAATTACATCAAGAAGTTTAGTTTCCTGCAATGGGGAGTTGTTTTGGCAGTATATTAAAGGGAAAAACGAGTTTCCTATGTTCGTGGCTGTGTATAATCCTTTCCGCCCTGATATTCCTCCCAAGCCCATTGACATTTCTGCATTCCTTGTGAAGCCACGATGGTATATTTCCGGTTCACAAGGTGCGTTGCACATAATTGCTATAGAAAATGAAACGGTACCTGTTCATTTGACCATTTGGCGACTGGAAGAAGACCAGAAATCTTGGAGGAAACAATGTGAGGGGTTGGTGAACAAGTCATCAAAGTGTGGTAACTATGAAGTTCTGGCTTGTCTTAAACCTTTTCTGCATCCAGATCAGCCGGAAATTGTCTTCTTCAATCGGGTGTTTATAGGCTATAATAAAGCAATGTTGCGCTGCGATTTGAGAAGTGAAGAGGTAGAGTTCTTCGCTAAATTGAGGGGGTGGTATGATATCTGTCACTTTCAGGTGTTCCAGCCTAGGGTTCCTTGTTGGCCTACTCCAATTCCAAGGTATGAGAAGTTGCAAGGCATGCACGATGGAAGCTACAACTTTTGGGTTCAGAGCAGCAGCGAAGCAAAACTTCAATCCCTCCCTCCCTCCCTCAATATTTGGTAGCTGCTATTGCCTGTAAAAATTTCTTTTTTTCCCCCTGCTTTTTCATGTATGTTAAGTTTAGGAAGTTACTAGTGATAAAAGGAAAAAGGTTTTCCTCGGGGAAAATGACATGATACAACCTTTAATCCTTCAACAGGATGAAGATTGCAGTTTTGAGTGTGTTAACTAACTACTTCATGATCATGCAATACATATTAAGTAGCAAATACTTACATCTCTTGTTAACTGATTGAGCATTTTGAGTTGGGT
Organism: Linum tenue; assembly: GCA_946122785.1. Taxonomy (NCBI): domain Eukaryota; kingdom Viridiplantae; phylum Streptophyta; class Magnoliopsida; order Malpighiales; family Linaceae; genus Linum; species Linum tenue. The sequence goes on along the minus strand of CAMGYJ010000004.1, from coordinate 5,767,092 downwards.
GCTAAATCTATGCCTATATAAATTTTATTTCTGCTATGGCTGAATTGCTCCAACAGGTAGCTGTCCCTTCATTAACCAGACTTGATTAGTTTGTTTACCGACTTAATGTTTGGGGTTTGTTTATTCTTTCAGCATGGATGATGTGAAGAAGTCCGCCTATATCGAACATCGCAATGCAGAGGCAACTCTGCACACGGTCGCAGAAATTATTCAGTGTAGGAAGAACAAAATCGGTGAGATTGTTTTAAGAGAGAGGCAGCAGCCTGGTTTTCCATTGGACAAGGAATTGGACGTACTAGAAGGTGATTTGGAAGATGTTGAAGCTGATATGGCAGCTATTGGCAAACAGAAAGAACTGAAGCGGGCGCCTCTGTGTGAATATTCGGCAGAGCTTCCTTATCCTCCAGGTAAAGTTTTGTAGAGTTTAATGTGTGTTGTTTAATAATTCTTGGACTAATGGATTCTGACTCTGTTCACCATCCTTCCCAGGCTCCATCAAAAGTGGCTTCAGGCGGAAGCTATCACGTGGGGGAGCGAGGAATATTATGGGAGTCGCCGCACACCCTCTTGAACGCAAACGTAAAAACCGCAGCTTCATTCCCCCATTATCTATTTTCTAATGGCGCCTATAAATGCTTGGCTTAATGAGGATTACGTCAGTGGTTCAACATTAAGTTTTGTGTCATGTTGGGGGGGTGCTCCCCTGTATTATTAGTTTGGTTTGATCTTGTGCCTGGTCTTTATTTTCTCTTGTGTTCGTCTCTGGGTTTGGCTCTGTTGCCTATATGCTTGCATCTCTATAATGGGTTCTTCATGCTTGGTTGTTTGTTTTTGTGATTTTGCAGGGAGGGGATGGAGTGAGCACTGAGGAGTTGGTGACGAAATTTTTCAAGACAATTCCTTGAGGTTGTTTCTTTGGATGTATTTCAAAATAAATGTAATTTGTACCAATAGATAGATTTTATTGTCTCCATGCTGTTTATATGGAGATTGATGTACTATTGTACTTCTAGACGTATATTGTTTTGGTCAAAACTTAAACTTCTTGGTTGGAATGTTGGATGTATTTATGAGGGGTGCGATTAATTTTTCACCCCTGATATTGATTTTTAAGGGAAATGGAGAGATCTAAGTCATGGACTCATGGTGAGGGAAAGTAGCCCAAATTGTTCTGTGACTTGTTACCAAAATTTGTTTATGAGATCTAAGTCTTCTGTTTATGGACGGAGGGAAGCAGAAACAAAGTCTAACACAACTATAATTTTCAATATTAATTCGAGTGATTGAGGGTTTTTCGGCTGTGATTAAAAAGGCAAAGAAGGACAACAAGCTGAAGGGCATTCAGATTGGAAGAAAAGCACCTATGATCTCCCACCTTCTATTTGCAGACGATAGTGTGGTTTTTGGAAGATCTACTCTTGGTGATTGTGACCAGCTAAAAAGGATCTTGAGTACCTATGCTAAAGAATCTGGCCAGTTGATCAACTTTAGCAAATCTGATATTTCGTTCAGTAGAAATGTACGAGTGAGCAGGAGACTGGAGATTTGTGGGACGTTGGGGATCAAGGAGGTGGAAAAGCATCCTAAGTATTTAGATCTCCCTGCGTTGGTGGGCAGATCTAAGAAAGTGTTGTTTGAAGAGATTAAAGAGAGGGTTCGGAAAAAGTTGAAGGATTGGAAGGGCAGAACTCTTTCTCGGGCAGACAAAGAAGTATTGATAAAAGTTGTGGCTCAAGCCCAATGTCTCTATCCTATGTCGGTGTTCTTGATTCCAGAAGGCACTCTTAAAGAAATTCAGCGGATGATATCCAACTTCTGGTGGGGACAAAAAGGAAAAGAAACAAAAATTCATTGGATAAAGTGGGAGGAGCTATGTGATGATAAAGAAGTTGGGGAAATGGAGTTCAGAGACCGGGAAAAATCCCAAAGTACACTACTTCTTAAAAAAATTTCCCAAAATACACAAGTTATAAATTTTTTTCCAAAACTACACATGCTTGTCATTCACCGTTTTTGACAAATGCAGTGAAGAATATCACCGCGTTTGACAAAAACGGTGAAGCGTTCACCGTTTTCCTCTAAAACGGTGAATAACTAAAGAGTCAATCATCGTTTTAGACTAAGACGGTGAATACTTCACTGTTTTAATCTAAAACGGTGAAACTTAAACCGTTGTTGTCTGCCACGATGAAGCGACGCGGATCGCTGACGTGGACAAATGCGATGCATTCACCGCGTTAGACAAACACGGTGAATGCATCGTGTTTGTTTACGTCAGCTATCCGAGTCGAGTGTGTTTTCACCGTGGCCGTCGGATGCGGTGAGGCGCGGATCGTGGTTTTCTTCCCACGATCCGACGCCTCACAGCACGCCACGTCGCAGGCTGGAACCGTTTTTGGGAGCCAGAATGAAGGAAATGATTGAAATTATCGTGTTTAGTCTAGTTTTATGTCATTGTAGTGAACTATCTATGTTGTTTTCCATGCTTTTAAGGTCTTGTCATTTGAGTTTGCATTGAACTATCCTACGCACTTAACTTTGTCATTGAAACACTTTAATGATGACATTTCATGAGCGAATAGCCGAATATTCTGGATCAATTTATCAAGAATTAGTATCTAACCTCAAAACGAAAAAGTTGAGGAAATTGACCACGATCACGTAGAATTTTACAGATCTCAATTCCGAGTCCAAACGAGTGAGATAAGTTAGTTCAAAGCTGCACATGTCGTTAGAGTAACGTTTGCGTACCTAAAACTAAAACGAACGTATCTTATTCGTTTGAGATCAAAATAACGAGCCGTTTGCGGCTACGCGATCGTATCGACAAAGAAAACATTTTAAAGTGAACAAATATAACCGACAATTAAAATTAAGATAAATGACTTGTACATCATTGGTCCTCGGTTAAAGGAGCTTCATGCTGTTGTGGTTGTCCTGGGCAACGCCTCTTGTCATGACCAGGTTGTCTGCACTTGGAGCATCGCTTCGGTCTTCGCCTCATGCGTTCAACTTGATCCATCTCATTGTCTATCCTTTCAACTCTAGGACAACCATTTCTCTTCATATTTGCAGCCCGCAGTTGCCACGTACAACCCTCTGCATCATTCTTGCATATGACATGTAATTGTTTACTGTCAGAATATTTTACCTTCCACTCGAAATTGCGCATCAAGGCCTCTTCGGTAAAGGCATCCCGCACAGCGTCCTTCGATGAGAACGTCATACCCACCTCCAAATTGGCCGTCGGATTATACACTGGCATAGGGACAAAGTCGGAGGCATCATTCTGACTATGTAGAAATTGAGTTGGAACCTGTGTGTAGTATGGCGTGGGTGCCTCACAAAATGTCGCCTCGTCGTCATTATCATCAGTATCTTCCTCCTCGCTCACTGATCTCAAATTTCCTCAGTATCATCATCGCTCGAGTCGAATGGATAGCTCTCCCCAGAAGGATCAACATGACCACCATCACCAACATCGTCTTCTCGCTCATGTGAAGTACGCCCTGCTCGAATGGTATTCTCGATTTCAGCCCATTCAGGCCCCCAAGCAGGCCATTGAACGCCATCGGCAGGTTGATCCTGTTGCGAGTATTCTTTCGATGACACCCATCCTGCACTACTACCTCCACCGTAGTTGATTGAACCACCACCCTCTCCGTAACCTCCTGTATAACCACCTCCTTCGTAGTTGCTCGAACTACCACCCCATCCGTACTCTCCTGCAAAACCATCATCATAAGAATACGGGTGAGAATGAGTTTCACCGACTGCCTCGGTCTCAACATACACCTCCGCTTGCCGCATCCCGTTATCGCTTAGGAACTGTAACATCATCGTAACCCCGTCATCATCGTTTATAAAAACTTCTTGATACACAAGCCCGCCAGTACTCATACATGGATACCGCTAAGTAATTTTACAAAGTCTCGTCTGTCCGCTCGTACAAACCCTGTCTGCACAAATATCACAGAGTTCTTGAAAATTGAATCGCGACTCAATTTTCAGCTTAGTAGATACACCGTCCTCATAATCAATCCCTATGTCAGAGTTTGTAACCCTTCCATTCCACCGAATAATAAGCTGAAACTTCTTTAATTTACCCATATCTACAATTTACAATAAGTAACTATTAGCATAATTCCAGTAATTCATAACGTCGGCCATATTTGCTACGATAAGTAATTCATAACATAACAATATAACTACTAAAAACAACCATTAGGAATTAATACGAAAATTAAATCATACCAAAAATTCATGTTCTGTGTATGTTGCTCGGTTTTGGCTGCTGAAATTTGAAGAGGGGGGAGGGATTACATTTTTAGAACTGCAGGTGGGAGTGGTATTTAAAGGAAAATCGGCCAGTATTCACCGTTTTTGTCTCAAACGGTGAACAACATCACCTTCTTTGTCTCAAACGGTGAACATTAGGTAGTTGTGACCTAACTTTCACCTACCAGGCTCGGGAAACGTGGGAAATAATCACCGCCTTAGCCTGAGGCGGTGAATATGTTCCCCGCTTTTAACTTAAACGGTGATGTCTTCACCGTTTTTGTTGAACGCGGTGAACACTTCACCGTTTTTGTTAAAAGCGGTGAACACTTCACCGCTTTCTACAAAGACGGTGATTATATTCACTGCGTTTGTCAAAAACGGTGAGTGCCAAACATGTGTAGTTTTGGAAATTTTTTTATAACTTATGTATTTTGAGAATTTTTTTTAAGAAGTAGTGTACTTTGGGATTTTTTCCTTCAGAGACCTACGTGCTTTCAAATACGCGATGCTTGGTAAGCAGGTTTGGAGAATTATGGAAAATCTGGATTCTTTGATGGCTAGGACCTTGAAAGCCAGATACTTCCCGAAAACACACATCCTTAGTACCAAAGAGGGTTATAGACCTAGTTTAATCTGGAAGAGTATAATAGCTGCAAAAAAACAAGGTGAAAGAGGGATTCAGATGGAGAGTGGGGGATGGAAAATCAATCCGGGTTTGGGAGGACGCGTGGATCCCTCAAAAGAGTTTCTATCATGCTGATCCACATCCTTTTCCTATGGACCAAAAAGAAATGGTTTGCTCTCTGATAAATCAAGACATGGGTGGATGGGACATGGATAAACTTCAGGAGAGGTTCTCTAGCAGTGACTGTGATCTTATATCCAGAATCCCTATCTGATTCCCTCTAACAAGGGACAGACTAATTTGGTTGGATACTGATAATGGTGTCTATTCTGTTAAAACTACCTGTTGCAGGATCAAGGAACAATATCGAGACCAACTAGCAAGAGACTATTTCCCCTCGTCTGAGGACTCAGAATTCTGGAAACAACTATGGAAACTACATGTTCCGCCGAAAGTGTGGATTTTTATTTGGAAAGCTGGGAGAAATATCTTACATGTGGGTTGCCACATTGAGGAGTGGATCGATGATGCTTGCCCGGACTGCCCTTTTTGCGGCCTCCCGGAGGATCAACTCCACGCTTTGCGAGAATGCAGTTGGATAAAAAGTAGGTGGAAGACATGGGAAGAGAAAGATATGTATGAGATTCGAGAAGGGAAATATTGCATTGAGTGGTTCAAATAAGTGTGGAAACAGTTCGATGAAGGAAAAATTCAACGGTTCTGTGTGATTATGTGGTACCTGTGGAAGGAACGATGCAATCAGCTTAACAATAACATCAAACTGGCTGAGGACGAGAACATCCCCAGGGCTTTGGCCTGGCTTCGCTCCTTCCTTGATGCTCACAGCGCTGTGGAGTTGCCTTCCTCGACATGCATCAGGGATCCACCAGTTGATGGTTGGCGGCCGCCGCCTGAGGGAGAGTTCAAATTAAACTCTGATGCAGGTATCTTGAAGCCAACTGGAATTGGGTTGGGGTGTATCATCCGTGATTGGAGGGGGGCTTTCAAAGGGGCTTGTGCGATGAAGGAGAAGGGAGTGTGTAGGCCAATTGAGGCTGAACGAAAGCAATAGTGATGGGGTTAAGAGATGCTAATAGAAGGGAGCTCAACCCTCTCATAGTGCAGTCGGATTGCCAGTTTCTGATTCAGAAATTGAGTAAGAAGGATGGGGATATGAAGGAGGTGGGGTTTTGGTGTGAGGAAATCTGGAGCTTGGCGGAGGTGAATGAGAGCATATCTGGGATTCAGGTGAAATGAAGCTTCGTTCCCCGTAAGAACAATAACACTGCTCATTGGCTGGCCCATTCGGTCGGTATGTGGGATCATCCTTTTGTTTGGGTGGATAACCCTTTGTTCTCTATCTTGTGTATATTGGAGGCCGATCTGGGCGGGGCTGAGCCATCTATAACGGATAACAGAAATTAATGAAATGAATGAAGATTCCCGTAAAAAATAAGTAATTCGAGTGATTGATGAATCCATTTCTTTTGTGAGATGATGAATCCAATTTAAGCAAAAAACATATTAAATTATGTTATAGTTCGCGAAATTTCTACTTCATACGTGTCAAGAAAGGGCAAGGAGGAGATATGATGCTACCATTCCTTGGTGTTAGCACACTAGTAACACTTTTAATAAAGGTATTGTCGATGTCAAAGTTGTAACCAACATTGATTTTTTTGTAATGTGCATCGGAGTCGGTCGACGATCACCTTTAACCTCCAAGTACTCTCGTGATGAAAGTTCTGGTTGTCTCTTGCAAAAAGGGTTCGTCGGTCGATCTCGGCGGTGATACTCTCTGACGCTCAAATTTCAGTATGATTTTGTCAAAGAGGAATATGACATCGAAAAGAAACATGAGCGAAGGGAGTTGAAGGTCAGTATCTTCGCTAATTATAGCGGGAGTTTCGAGTCTAGACATGAGGATTTTCTTATTACCTTAACAAAGAAACAATGTGGCATTTTATAACGGTCACCAGGTAATTATGAAGGGGGTATGTGTCTTCCTCTAGGAGCTAGGGATGAAGAAGACACGTCATGAGAGTACGTGGCCAATTGTGCTGGGTGAACTGGGGTGACTAACCCCCAGAGTGACCCTAGTGTGATCGAGTGCCCTGGGGTGATTTTCCCCGGGGTGGCCGGAGTGACCACAGAGTGGCCAAGGTGAAACATAGTGATGGACCCTGGGGGTGGTTGGAGTGAACCTGTGGTGAGCTGGTAGCCAAGGTGACCCGGAGTTATTGACCATGAGGGTCTGGAGTTGTCCTAGGGTGGCCAAGGTGACACGAGGTAATTGACATCGGGGGTGGCCAGAGTGACTCAGTGTAGCAATGATGACCATATGGTGGTTGAGTGACCTAGGGTGGCCAAGTTGACCCGAGGTTAAGGACTCGGGGGATGGCCGGAGATGCCCGTAGTGACCCCATATTTATGGATCCCGAAGGTGGTCAAAGTGACCCCGGGGTGGTCAAGGTGACCTAAGGTTCTGGATTATGGGGATGGTCGGAGTGACCTTGGGGTGGCCAAGGTGACCCAGGATTATGAACCCTAGAGGTTAGCGACCTTAGTAGTGCCCAATGTGACTTGGGATGATTGACGCTGGAGGTGGCCAAGGTTACCCAAGGGGACCTAGGGAGATTGACCCCTGGGGTGGCCAGAGTGATTGACCCTGGATTGGTGGGGATGGCCTCGGGTGACCTGGAGTGATATGTGAGGGTTGCTGAGTAGGGTCTATATGGGAACATTTTCATCAAATTAAAATCTTTTAATTTGGGGTTCATCAGGTAATATAGTAACTACCCTTCCTCTTCCTCTTCCCGTTCCTTTCATTAGGATTTTATATACATATTATAATTTTGGCACCTAAACTAAATAAATCTTAATATTTAGTGTCTAGAATTAATTTTTTACAAAAAAATCCTCAAAAGATTGATGAAAATTACATTTTAGTACCTAATTTTTTTATATTTTATACCTTGACTTTTTTAAATTTACAATTAGGGCCACACCACATAACTATTCCCTCACAACCAAACTTGGGGCATGTTTGGAAGTTATGATTCTTTAAATTGATGTATTTAATCAATGTATGTATTATAGTTAGATGCATTGTTTCAATACATGAAATTAAAAAATACATAGTTTGGAGATTGAATACTTTTGGTGGTCCCTCAAAAAATAGGAAGAAAAAGTGAGTTCACAATCCCTCAAATACAATCTCTACTAAAAGTTGAGATTGATAATCATTCATAATGAATGATTGTGGTGGTCCCATCTGCAGTTCAAATACAAGTATTTTGTTTCAGTTTAAGGAAGAAAAAAGACGAATTCTTCTGATTACATATATTGGTTAAATATATCATCTGAAATCTTCACTTCCAAACGACCTCTTGCTCTATCTGAAAAACAGCTTATGTGTTTTTAGTTTATTGTGTTTGGGGCTTGTGTTCTTTTAGTGTTCCTCTCTAATTTTTCTTTTATTTCTTCAAGTTTCATTTACATCACTAATACACATATTTGATAAACAAAATAAAACACAAGGCCAACTAACAAAAAATTCTTTCTTTACCTCCAAGATTTGGTGTCAATAGACTTATGATCAACTCATAATAATAGATATATTAATATTCGAATCCTATAATTAAATACGTAAATAAGCTGCAAATAATAACACACCCAACCTTTAGAAACTTAACGTTTAAAGTACTACGAATTTAGGGCGTTATGGGGTGTGAATACACTTTTTCACACATATTTTTACTCCCTAACCCATAATCTCTTAATTCGCAGATCTGGTCCCGGTTTTAGCCTTAAGGTTGAGATCAGATGAAATAGCGTTCTACAACTAAGGTCGATGGTGACTTCGAGCATTAAACGGTGAACTCCGATCACAAGGGATGGTTGCGACAAGGATCTCGAGATTTCTATGTCACTGTCAGTGTTTCTTCATCCACTGCTATAATTTCCACCTCACACACAGAGGAGAAAGGTCGATAAGCAGGATAGAGTTTGAGTGGAGACTCAAGGAGAGCTGGATATGGAGGCATTTTACAAGTACTAGGGCTGGGGTGCGAGACTGCATCGGATGTTGGATCTGGAGGATGTCCCAAAACCTTGTCAAACACTTTGTTTGCATCATAGAAGATTAATTAAATGAGTACAAAAGGGATTCATCCCACACTTTAAATCACGACATCTTTTATAAACTAACTATATGTAATTCTTTAAGTTAGGCATCGATTATAATAGGTTATACTATGATAATATCATCTAATCTCATAAAGCAATGAAGCACGTAAGAATAGGAATTTAAAGCTCACGAAAGTAAAGGTTAGGTGAACAATCTATCGTAATCATGCAAGCATTGATTGACCATATTTCACATAACTACGCATAGGTACACGATTGAAACATTTGACACAAGTAAAAAAAACATTCAATTCAAATCATCAATCCATTAGGCATCAAAATTCTGAGACATGCATCCATGGATTTGAAAATTTTAAGCATTGTATTTCAAAAAATTTTGACATGATATTTGCTAAAGTTCAACAATCCATTTTTTTTTTTGAAACATTGAAGCACAATAAGCATCCGCAGAATCTCATTCTAAGCACACTAGCTATCATCAATGGATCATAAAAGAGTCAATTGTACTCATAAAGAGTCCAAAATTGCTATGCAAGAGTAAGAACTCTAACATGCAATTCTAAACATGAAATCCTCATTTGAAGCTCAATAATCATGATTCAAGATCCTAAATTCATCTAAAGAAATGCATAATCAAAGAAATGCAGAAAATTTGAGGAAATAAGAGAGAGAATCGGGAGCCGCTAGGTGATGGTAGTGGGCGTTCCTTGATGGTGGAGATGGTTTCTTGTAAATTTTTTCTTTATGCATCGTTGATTTGGTAGTGGTTATGTTGTAACCTAAATTTGAGGGTCTAATTTTGAGTTTCGGAGGTGGATTGGATGAATGGAAGATTGAGAATTTGGGATAAATTTTTGAAAAGGAGAGAAAATGAAGGGGTTGAATTTGGATGAGAGAGAAGGGAAGTGATAAACTGAGGTGAAGGATGACATAAAAATGAGGGTTTTATAGAGATTTAGGAGCGGTGGTTGGCCCCGCCATGTGGCCATCCTTGTTGGGTTAACCCGGTTTTTGTTGGTATCCTGCATTCACTTGATTTGTATGAAAGTGAATTTTTTTATACAAATTCTCTATCAAATCCTTCCATTCTAAGAAATTATTAAAAAAAAAACTTCTTTGGAATGTGTCACCTATCTAATTGATAAAAATTCGTTATAAGCATCATCCAATGATAAACTCAAACTTACAAACTAAAGAAATCAAAACAAAAAGATAAATATGATTTGCCTCATCAGTAGCACTTTTCTTTAACGTCATTAAGTATGACGTTGGAAATGTGTTGTCTTCCATGGAGCACTCTTTCATTTATGCCTTCGAGCTAGACATATCTATGCTTCTTCTAACTGGATGTACAATAAACCTCAAACGTCCATCCATCGCCCTATTTGTTTATATTCTCCTTGTTGGCTCAACTGGATGTGGATCGAATCTGTTTTGGCAATGAAAATATATGAAGTCTTGATATTCTTTCGATGTTTAAGGTTGGATGAGGGTTTTCTTTTGTACAACCTGTCTCTTTTAGGTTGGGTTTGGATTTTGGATTACACAACCGTAGACCCGACCAAACCCATGTCCCAACTATCAGTATGAGTGTTTTTATACAAAAATAATTGTGTCTTATATAAGCATATTTGTGATTCGCGTAATTTAAGCATTCTTCGGCTTAAATCTATACGTAGATTTAATATAGGCTATGATTCACGTAATCCTTTTTCCTGTATACAATTTTAAGATGATTCACATAATCCTTAATTCAATAACAACTTTTAGTGACTTTTTTAACGGACGCTAAGAAAGGCTGACCAACCACGCCAACAACTGACGTTGGAGATCCCTCCTGGTCAGAAACCGAGGATCAGGCCGCTACTGTCGGTGACGGAGATTTTTCTTTTATGAAATGGACCTATATTATTTCATAAATTGTTTGAAACATTACAGGAATCAATCAAAAGCTGTGGAACCAGAAAAAACGGGGGGGGGGGGGGGGGGCTGTCAGCCCAAAGTTTTGTTTCTTCCCACCCACACTGAGTGTGGGTCATGAGATGGGCGGCCTGGTTGCTCAACCGGCCAGAGAAGCCCACTCGAATTGAGCCCAGTTCCGAGAGACGATGGCCCAGATCTTCACACGTCACCCCCACTTCCGTCATCGACATTTTCTTCCTGCGCAGATAGTGAACGATCATCAGACAATCCGTTTTGATCTCGCAGCTGCCAAAACCACTTTCCGTCGCCACCTCCAAACCCCATCTAATCGCCATACACTCAGCCATCTCCGACGATCACTGAATCCGACTTCTTTTGACGGCTGCGAGGCATAAATTTTTGTTCTTGTCTCGAATCACCATCCCAAAACCAGACCCTTGACCCTCGAAGCATGCGGCATCCACATTTACCTTAAAATCAGACTATTGAGGGGGCTCCCAATGGTAGTCTCGCTTTCCCCTCTCCTCCGCCATCACTTGCTGATGTTCAAGGTATTCTTCTACCATCTCTCTGCCTTCCCCATTATTTCGTATTCCTCTAATTTGTTATTGTTCCAGAGCTGATTGTTTCGCTCATCCTAGACAAACCAAAGAGCTACTAGGAATTGACCAAGCAAATCTTCTGACGTCGACTCCTGCAATTCTGCCATCCACTGCTCACAGGTAAGGTCAGGACCTTTCTCAAATAGATAGTTTAACAAACTAGATCGCCAAACCCTTCGCACCCATCCGCACTCTTGAAAAAGATGCGTTTGGGTATCCCGTAAACTGCAAAATGGACAGTCCTCACAGCCTTTCTGAATTCTATTCCAAATATTTGCTCCCATAGGAAGAATGTTCTTGATCCACCGTCAAGCAAAGATCTTTACCTTTGGTAGAAGTGAGAGCTTCCACAGCTGGTCCCAGTTAATTGGACTATA